>CAUYUJ010015455.1:12500-37500 GCA_963575745.1 Prorocentrum cordatum
CCCCGAGCAGTGCTCTTTGCCGAACGACTTTTGGTCGGCGGCCACTCGGGCCAGAGCAGTGGCAGGGCAACGAGGAGGCGCACCGAAGCAAAGTGAGACGCGGACAGGCGAGGGGAGCAGCGAAGTGCAGGAGGGCAGAGAAGGGAGGAGACAAGCCGAACGAAAACACGAAGCCAGGTGCATACACTTCTGGACGCCCGAAAATGGGTGCAATGCTCAACAGCAAGTGTTGTCCAATACCGACAGCGGCCGCTGTTGGGCAGACGGCCTTCTGTATCAAATGAACAAAGAACGCCGCGACGCCGACGGCGAATCCAGGTCAGCATGAACAACAGCTGCTGTTGGGCTTTGCACTTACTGTTTCCGTGCCCATTTCGGTCCCCCCGATACACGCCCCAGCTTCCCAGTCTCTGGGATGCTGGAGCGACTCTACACCGAACTCCTTCGCTCAGAACCCTCGCTCCTTGTCCGACCAAACGACGTGGTGCATATCAGCCGCCGCACCCCGAGGCACGTTAGCGTGTCTTCAGGCCCCTTGGAGTTATCCGCCCTCAGTCCTGAGCGACTGGGCAGCTGGCCAAACAAACGTTCTCTCTGGTGCGTTCCGCGGCTAAGTATTCACATGACTGTGCTGGAGCCCAGAGGCCTCAAAAGGGTAACGAGGCGCTCTTAAGGTTAGGTCGGGCATGTCTTCCTCCAGGCGGACCTTGGGCCCCCAAGACGGCCCAAGAGATCTCCAAGATCGAGTGCCCCGCCCCAAGACGACCCCCAGAACCGCCAGCAGGCCCCCCAGAAGCACCCCAGAAGCTCCAGGAACCCCTCGGGAGGCCCAGAGCAGGCCCCAAGGGGCCCCCAAGAGGCCTCAGAGACACCCCCAAAACCCGTCTCCACAGGGCTCCGAGAGGCCCTATCGATCCCCGCGGGCATCCAAGAAGCCTCCTACAACCCAGGCTTCTTAAGCCGGGCCTGTCCCTCTACAGGAGGGATTATTCAAATATTATCAAACAACTAATAATATGGGGACGATAACTTGAAATGTTGCGTGGCTATTTTGAATATGTTTAAACTGCTTTGCATTCTTCGTCCAAAATCCCCTTGTAGGGGGACAGGCCCGATTTAAACCTAGGAGTGGTGGCGGAATTGCTCAAAAAGCAATAAATATCAAGCCACCCCGATGCACGACTGGAAACGGCGCCCGTGCCCTGTACCATTCTGCTCTTGAAATGTTCGAGCGGAGACGCAGCCTCTGGAATAAAACAGGTAGGAGGATCGGCGAGGGGAGGAGATCACAACGACGATATCCTTCAATGCGCGACCGCGTTCCCTCGTGGCACCGCCTTCTCTTCCTCCTCCTCCTCCTCCTCCTCCTCCTCCTTCTCCTCCTCCTCCTCCGCCTCCCCCTTCCCCCTCCCTATGCCTCCTCCTCCTACTCCTCCTCCTCCTCCTCCTCCTCCTCCTCCTCCTCCTCCCCCTCCTCCTCCCCCTCGGGGAGGAAGGCGGGGGGCGGGGTCTGATCGGGGGAAGGACCCTTTGGACTTCGTGAGGGGTGCTCTGGAGGCCGTGGAGGCCTCCTTGGAAATCCTGGGGGCACCCTGAGCCAGCGACACTTCTAGCAACACCCGATCTGAGAGGCCCCGGCAGGCAACCGCTCGCGCTGGACTCCGGACGCGAAAGAAGCCCGGGGGCCCTTTCCGCGGAAGTGGAGGCGGATGGGGAGAAAGATGGAGGATGGGAAGAGGACATGGGCGAGGAGGAGGAGGAGGAGGCGGTGGAGGAGGCGCAGTGTCGAACAAGCTCCTCCCAGCGTCACCCTAACGCCGAGCGGCCGTGCCGAGGCGAAGAGTGAACTCAGCCGCCATTCGGGCAGCGCGAGCCGTTTCGAGATGATCGGCGGACGTATTCTATGCGCGTGTACCTATATGTTGGTATTCAGTATGCGATAGAAATGGTAGGCTATCGCAACGCGAGGAGGAGGAGGAGGGCGAGAAGGAGGAGGAGGAGGAGGAAAAAGAGAAGGAGGCCGTGGGGGAGGAGGAAGAGGAGTAGGAGTAGGAGGAGGAGTAAGGACGAGAAGGAGTGACGGAGGGATCGAAGATGGTGGATGCGGAGATGTGGCGGGAGAAGGCGGTGGGAAGATAGGCGGCAGTGCTGGACAGAGATGCGGGGCAGAATACGCCCTCAGGGGCTTAGCTGCTCCGATACGCGACGCAACCCCATGTCGTGTTGACACGGAGCTCGACACGTAGACTGAAAGCGTGGGTCTGCCGCGATGCGCTCGCCAAACCGTGGCCCAACACGTGCGAGAGGCCAACACGCAACGTGTTGACAAAAGACGCTTTGACCATGCTACGTGCTGAGTTGCAGAACTGGGGAAAACCAAAGGTACCGATACCGCCCCGGGGTGCATTCTGAATCGGATTTCGAGGCGAATCCAGCGGTGGCGTTAGGTCTGGCATGTCCTCTACAGGCCAATTTTCGACGAACAATAAGAAATACTCAAACCATGTTCAAAAATGATAAAACATACTCAAACAATCGTCCCAATAATATTTGTTCGCTATTTTTGGAGATCCCTCCTGTAAAGGGACAGGCCCGACTTAACGGTGACGACGAGGGCCTCCCAAGAGGCCCACAAGAGGGAAAACGAGGGAAGAGCAGCGAAGCCCACGGGACATCTAGAGAGAAGAACATCCACCCCATAGTAACCACCCTGACACGCGAAGCCGTCAGTAAACGTACCCAAAAAAGAAATCAAACAGGGCAGCGCTGTTCAGTAAACGCCCAAGGCCGTGAACAAAAACGCCGATTGTCCGGTCCTGGTGGTTTTTCCTCCCTTGAAGATCCCCGCACTGCGAGCCGCGAGCGCGGAGGAGGAGGAGGAAGAGGAGGAGGAGGAGGAAGAGGAGGAGGAGGAAGAGGAGGAGGAGGAGGAGGAGGAGGAGGGGGGAGGAGGAGGAGGAGGAGGAGGAGGAGGAGGAGGAGGAGGGAGGAGGAGGAGGAGGAGGAGGAGGAGGAGCAGGATGAGGAGGAGGAGGACCGCACCGCCCCCCGTCTCCTGGGCAGGATCGTGGAACGTCCAGAGCCACTCGCTCCAGCCCGCCTGCGGCGCGCGCGCGAGGGCGGGCAATTGAGAGCCTCCCTCCTCCTCCTCCTCCTCCTCCTCCTCCTCCTCCTCCTACTTCTCCTCCTCCTCTCCTCCTCCTCCTCCTCTCCTCCTCCTCCTCTCCCTCCCCCTCCCTCCTCCTCCCTCCTCCTCCTCCTCCTCATCCTCCTCCTCTCCTCCTCCTCCTCCTCCTCCTCCTCCTCCTCCTCCTCCTCTCCTCCTCCTTCCTTCCTCCTCCTCTCCTCCTCCTCCTCCTCCTCCTCCTCCCCCTCCCCATCCTCCTCCTCCCTCCTCCTCCTCCTCCTCCTCTCTCCTCCTCCTCCTCCTTCCTCCTCCTCCTCCTCCTCCTCCTCCTCCCCCTCCCCCTCACCATCCTCCTCCTCCTCCTCCTCCTCCTCCTTTTCCTCCGGCTCCTGATGCGCTCCTCCCCCCGCGTAAGACGAAGCCAGGGCGAGGAGAACGTCGGGGGAAGATCAATCGAGACTCTCCGAGATCTGGCGGCTCTCGAGGACGTCTCCTTGGGAGCGGCCAAGAGGGGGGTGTCCAAAAGGGGGGGGTGCAAATCATAACCAGCGGCATGTGCGCGGCCCGGGGGGGTGGGCCAGGGACGTCATGAAACAAGAAGAGGCGCCCTGAAATCTGGGGAGATATCATGGCCCCCGCCATGATGTCCACCCCCCCTAGCCATCACCCCCCTCCTTTCCGCCCCCGATCTCTGGCGCCGCGGCCTTCTCAAGCCGTTCCGGAACGCTCTGAGAGCGTCCGGGAACGCTCACGGCTTAATCCTTGCCCCCCCGTGAGACGAAGCCAGGGCGAGGAGAACGTCGGGGGAAGATCAGTCGAGAATCTCTGAGATCTGGCAGCTCTCGAGGACGTCTCGGGCGCCGCGGCCTTCTCGGGGCGTTCCGGAGCGCTCCGAGAGCGCCCGGGAACGCTCCCGGCTTCATCCTTGCCCTGGCCCGCCCGACCCCTCCCCCTGCTTTTCGCAGCACTCGGTGGCAACTCTTGCGAATCGGCGCTGGCCTTGTGTCGGGCGTGTCCCCCTACAGGGGGATTTACGACAAAAAATACAAAACATACTCCAAAAATACCCCAAACATGTCAACCAATACTCAAAAAATAGTCCTCAGACTATGTTTGGAGTATGTTTGAACTATTTTGATGGTATTTCCCAACCATCCTGTGGTGTTGGGTCCTCGTTTTGAAGAGACGGTGCCCCGCGTTCCTCTCCTCTCCTCTTCTCTCCTCTCCTCTCCTCTCCTCTCCTCTCCTCCTCTCCTCCCCTCCTCTCCTCCTCTCCTCTTCACCCACCCAGTACACCGTTTCGTGGCTCCATAGGGAGCTCCACCGAAGGCCCCAGTGCCCGCGCCCGCATGCGTCACCCACACCCATTTCGGCACACCCCTCACACGTTTCGTGGCTCCATAGGGAGCTCCACCGAAGGCCCCAGTGCCCGCGCCCGCATGCGTCACCCACACCCATTTCGGCACACCCCTCACACGTTTCGTGGCTCCATAGGGAGCTCCACCGAAGGCCCCAGTGCCCGCGCCCGCATGCGTCACCCACACCCATTTCGGCACACCCCTCACACGTTTCGTGGCTCCATAGGGAGCTCCACCGAAGGCCCCAGTGCCCGCGCCCGCATGCGTCACCCACACCCATTTCGGCACACCCCTCACACGTTTCGTGGCTCCATAGGGAGCTCACACCGTTCAGGGCACCCAGTTTCGCCATAGGAAGCGCCGCCGAAGGCCCCAGTGCCCGCGCCCGCATGCGTCACCCACACCCATTCGGCACACCCCTCACACGCTTCGTGGCTCCATAGGGAGCTCCACCGAAGGCCCCAGTGCCCGCGCCCGCATGCGTCAGCCACCCCATTTCGGCACACCCTCACCCTTCGTGGCTCCATAGGGAGCTCCCGAAGGCCCCAGTCCCGCGCCCGCATGCGTCACCACATTTCGGCACACGGCCGTGGCTCCATAGGGAGCTCCACCGAAGGCCCCAGTGCCCGCGCCCGCATGCGTCACCCACACCCATTTCGGCACACCCCTCACACGTTCGTGGCTCCATAGGGAGCTCCGCCGAAGGCCCCAGTGCCCGCGCCCGCATGCGTCACCCACACCCATTTCGGCACACCCCTCACACGTTTCGTGGCTCCATAGGGAGCTCCACCGAAGGCCCCAGTGCCCGCGCCCGCATGCGTCACCCACACCCATTTCGGCACACCCCTCACACGTTTCGTGGCTCCATAGGGAGCTCCACCGAAGGCCCAGTGCCCGCGCCATGCGTCACCCACACCCATTTCGGCACACCCCTCACACGTTTCGTGGCCCCATAGGGAGCTCCACCGAAGGCCCCAGTGGCGGCGCTCACGCATGCGTCCCGCACACCCAATTCGGCACACCCTCACACGTTTCGTGGCCCCATCATCCACCGGAGGCCCCAGTGGCGGCGCTCACATGCGTCACCCACACCCACCCAATTCGGCACACCCCTCACACGTTTCGTGGCCCCATAGAGAGCTGCACCGAAGGCCCCAGTGGCGGCGCTCACATGCGTCCCCGCCACACATCCCAGTACACCCCTCACGCGCTTCGTGGCCACATAGGGAGCTCCACCGAAGGCCCCAGTAGCGGCGCTTACATGCGTCTCCGCCACCCATCCCGGCGCCCCCCCCCCCGCAGCAGCATCATGTTTCGGGGACCCATAGGGAGCTCCACTGGAGGCCCCAGTGGCGGCCCGCACATGCGTTTCCGCCACCCATGTCGGCACGCCCCGCGCGTGTTTCATGTCCCCATAGGGAGCTTCGCCGAATGCCCCAGTGGCACCCATCTCGGCACACCCCTCACACGTTCCGTAATCCTATGGGGAGTTCCATTGAAGATGAAACCCGCAGCTGCGGTACTGACAACTGCATATGGTTGGGTTCTTCGCCAGGCTAATTTTCATATTTCGTCGAAAATCCCCCTGTAGGGGGACAGGCCCGACTTAACGCTAGCCGACGCGGATCGACGCTACGTCGGCGCTCTCTCAGTCTACCAGACGCCAGCGCACGCGCATGCACTCTCCAGAGACGGTATGACGAAGACACACGAGACTCCCATGATTTGCGAACGAAGGCCCCCCAGTTCTGCAGTGAAGCCAGGTCACGTCACAAAAGGCTGGGTAATGTTCCAAGGGTGCCCGCCCATCTTTGCCTATCGGCCCATCCTGCAGTCGGGAACTGTTGCTCAGAGCGTCGCGGCGGCGACCCTAGCGACACGCTACGCCCAGCGAGCTGATAGCGTATCGCTCCGCTCCGCGGAGCGGGAAGCTGGTGCGATGCCAGGGAGCTGGGACGTGGTTGCGTAGCTTGTCACGCCGAAGCGTGGTGGGCGCGAGGCGCTGACCAAAATCTCCAGTCCGTAAATTTGCCGATTGGGCGTGTGAGTTCTTTTTCCCAACCATCCTGTGGTGTTGGGTCCTCGTTTTGAAGAGACGGTGCCCCGCGTTCCTCTCCTCTCCTCTCCTCTCCTCTCCTCTCCTCTCCTCTCCTCCTCTCCTCCCCTCCTCTCCTCCTCTCCTCTTCACCCACCCAGTACACCGCTTCGTGGCTCCATAGGGAGCTCCACCGAAGGCCCCAGTGCCCGCGCCCGCATGCGTCACCCACACCCATTTCGGCACACCCCTCACACGCTTCGTGGCTCCATAGGGAGCTCCACCGAAGGCCCCAGTGCCCGCGCCCGCATGCGTCACCACACCCATTTCGGCACACCCCTCACACGTTTCGTGGCTCCATAGGGAGCTCCACCGAAGGCCCCAGTGCCCGCGCCCGCATGCGTCACCCACACCCATTTCGGCACACCCCTCACACGTTTCGTGGCTCCATAGGGAGCTCCACCGAAGGCCCCAGTGCCCGCGCCCGCATGCGTCACCCACACCCATTTCGGCACACCCCTCACACGTTTCGTGGCTCCATAGGGAGCTCCACCGAAGGCCCCAGTGCCCGCGCCCGCATGCGTCACCCACACCCATTTCGGCACACCCCTCACACGTTTCGTGGCTCCATAGGGAGCTCCACCGAAGGCCCCAGTGCCCGCGCCCGCATGCGTCCCCCACACCCATTTCGGCACACCCCTCACACGTTTCGTGGCTCCATAGGGAGCTCCACCGAAGGCCCCAGTGCCCGCGCCCGCATGCGTCACCCACACCCATTTCGGCACACCCCTCACACGTTTCGTGGCTCCATAGGGAGCTCCACCGAAGGCCCCAGTGCCCCAGCGCCCGCATGCGTCAGCCACACCATTTCGGCACACCCCTCACACGTTTCGTGGCCCCATAGGGAGCTCCACCGAAGGCCCCAGTGCCCGCGCCCGCATGCGTCACCCACACCCATTTCGGCACACCCCTCACACTTTCGTGGCTCCATAGGGAGCTCCACCGAAGGCCCCAGTGCCCGCGCCCGCATGCGTCACCCACACCCATTTCTGCACACCCCTCACACGTTTCGTGGCTCCATAGGGAGCTCCACCGAAGGCCCCAGTGCCCGCGGCCGCATGCGTCCCCCACACCCATTTCGGCACACCCCTCACACGTTTCGTGGCTCCATAGGGAGCTCTACCGAAGGCCCCAGTGCCCGCGGCCGCATGCGTCCCCCACACCCATTTCGGCACACCCCTCACACGTTTCGTGGCTCCATAGGGAGCTCCCGACCCCAGTGCCGGCGCCGCATGCGTCAGCCACAGGCCACACCCACGTGCCCCATAGGGAGCTCACCGAAGGCCCCAGTGCCCGCGCCCGCATGCGTCACCCACACCCATTTCGGCACACCCCTCACACGCTTCGTGGCTCCATAGGGAGCTCCACCGAAGGCCCCAGTGCCCGCGCCCGCATGCGTCACCCACACCCATTTCGGCACACCCCTCACACGTTTCGTGGCTCCATAGGGAGCTCCACCGAAGGCCCCAGTGCCCGCGCCCGCATGCGTCACCCACACCCATTTCGGCACACCCCTCACACGTCTCGTGGCTCCATAGGGAGCTCCACCGAAGGCCCCAGTGCCCGCGCCCGCATGCGTCACCCACACCCATTTCGGCACACCCCTCACACGTTTCGTGGCTCCATGGGGAGCTCCACCGAAGGCCCCAGTGCCCGCGCCCGCATGCGTCAGCCACACCCATTTCGGCACACCCCTCACACGTTTCGTGGCTCCATAGGGAGCTCC
Source organism: Prorocentrum cordatum (assembly GCA_963575745.1). Taxonomy (NCBI): domain Eukaryota; class Dinophyceae; order Prorocentrales; family Prorocentraceae; genus Prorocentrum; species Prorocentrum cordatum. The sequence continues at coordinate 20,807 of CAUYUJ010015455.1, forward strand.
ACCGAAGGCCCCAGTGCCCGCGCCCGCATGCGTCACCCACACCCATTTCGGCACACCCCTCACACGTTTCGTGGCTCCATAGGGAGCTCCACCGAAGGCCCCAGTGCCCGCGCCCGCATGCGTCAGCCACACCCATTTCGGCACAACTCCACCCCCAGTTTCGCACACCCTTTCGTGGCCCCATAGGGAGCTCCACCGAAGGCCCAGTGCCCGCGCCCGCATGCGTCAGCCACACCCATTTCGGCACACCCCTCAAACGTTTCGTGGTCCCATAGGGAGCTCCACCGAAGGCCCCAGTGCCTGCGCCCGCATGCGCCAACCACACCCATTTCGGCACACCCCTCACACGTTTCGTGGCCCCATAGGGAGCTCCACCGAAGGCCCCAGTGCCCGCGCCCGCATGCGTCAGCCACACTCATTTCGGCACACCCCTCAAACATTTCGTGGTCCCATAGGGAGCTCCACCGAAGGCCCCAGTGCCCGCGCCCGCATGCGTCAGCCACACCCATTTCGTCAACTCCCTCACACGTTTCGTGGCCCCATAGGGAGCTCCACCGAAGGCCCCAGTGCTGCCGCCCGCATGCGTCCCGCACACCCATCCCCTTCACACGTTTCTTGGCCCTATAGGGAGCCCCACCGAAATTGGTAGTGTCAACTGCGGTATTCACACCTGCACATGGTTGGGTCCTTCGTCAGGCTAATTTTCAAAAGGCGAATTTCAGGCTTCAGCCCTGCTGAAGCTACAGTCTGAGATTCAGCTCTGCTGGGAGCGAGGCCAGGGTGGCTCTGCCAAGGTAGGAGTAGAAAGGGGGGGGCACTCAATTTCTCAAGCGCCCCCAACACGGGCCAAAAGAGGCCCAGGTGAACCTCCTCCGCCTTGTCCTTCTCCTGCTCCTCCTCCTCCTCCTCCTCCTCCTTCCCTCCCTCCCTCCCTCCCTTCCTCCCTGCCTCCCTCCCCTCCTCTTTTATCCCTCCCTCCTCCCTCCTTCTCCGCCCCCCGCGCGCGCCCTCCACCTCCCTTCCCGAGCACGCGCGCCCCCGCGCGCGCGCGGGAACTGTGCGTCATGGCCCCGCCTGCAGGATGCAGACGACGACGAAGAGCCAGGTGCCCAGCCAGGCCAGCGACGACACCGCCTGGAAGGTCAGCGTCACGTCCCTGCCAGGTCGGAGCCGGGCGGCAGTGCCAGGAACGCGAAGGCCGCGGGCGGCGGCCGAGGGGACGAACCGGCCAGGGTACGAAGGCGATGGGAGCAGGGTGAAGACGACCCGGGGAAAAAGGGCGGCACGGAGGCTACCGGCGACATGTGCCCAGGTTGCGCAGACGCAGGAGGACGGCACATCGCATGTGCGATATCGAACGAAGAGGACGCAGGAGGACGAAGGAAGGCGCAGGAGGGCGCAGAAGGACGCACGGACGCAGGAGGACGCATGAGGGCGCGCCGAGGGAGAGGTGGGAACTGAGGGTGGGGCGTGCATACGTTCCACGTGTCTTCCAGCGAAGGTCCACGGTGGGTCGAGGTCATGCTTGCAGTACTTGCAGCTTCAAGGCAATCCCTACCTCCTCCTCCTGCTCCATTTCCTCCTGCTGTTCCTCCTCCTCCTCCTCCTCACTTCCTCCCCACCTGCGACCACGTCCTCATCCTCCCTCTCTCCTCCCTGGCGGCCGTGCGCATCTGAATGTGCATGGGTTCGCACAACTGTAACTCAACGGCACAACGCCTGCACGGCACTGCGCCATCTCGACACCGCGACAGCACGACACCGCGACGCGACACCGCGGCACCCCACGACGCCACCCCGGCGGGTTCGCGCGCACACCGCGAATGGCACGGAACACGGATTGCAATTCGGTGAGGGCGTTGAAAAGAACCGTTGGGTAAGGAATCGAACCCCAATCGTTGAGTGGCCATTGATGTGGGACCAAGATTTGAAGCCTCCTAGTCCCTGGCCGCATTCCTCGACCAGCGCCCCCACCGGAAGGGCAGAGAAGGGTTGGAGGAACATGGATCTCAACAGCCCCTGGAACAAGAAAGTGCGAGCATCCGCTTAGGTTCGGTCTTTGGCCCCACCTTGTATGCCCCCACCCCCCTTTTGTGCGAGACCTCGATCTCTGGAACATGGGGGTGGAGAGGGTGCGGCGGGGCAGGCAGCGGGAGAGTGGCCAGAAGGAGGCGAACAGCGACGGAGACTTGTCCCGCGACCACGACTCGCTCTAGAGACTCGCGACGGCGTTGCGCGCCTGGACGACCAGGACTCAAACATCCGAGCCAAGACAACCTGGCGGACAGCGACGGTGACGGCGACGAGCGCGACGAGCGTACGCCAGCCTGTGGGGAAAACACACACTGTGGGAAAACACACACACACACACACAAGGAAAACACACACACACACACACACACGCGCGCGCGCACGCACGCACGCACGCACGCACGCACGCACGCACGTACGCTCGCCGAGGCGCCGGAGGGCGGGGGGAGAAGCATAACGAGGGCGGTGGAGGAAGAGGAGGAGGAGGAGGAGGAGCAGGAGGAGGAGCAGGAGGAGGAATACGGCCACTGCACACCCAAGATGCATCAACGATGTTGGCAGATGCCCTCCCTTCAAGTTCCCTCTTCGCAGGCTCCTACAAAGAATCGATTTCCACTTGGGGAAGTACTCCGTGGGGAGACAACCGTTCAAAGATCCTGAAGCGCGCCAAAACACCATTCTCATGACTTCAACAGACCGAGTTCACATGACTGTTGCGTGTTGACGGTCCTGAACCGTGCCAGAACACCGTTCCTGGGATTCCAAGACCGTGAATTCACGTAACTTGTTCGCCCTGACAACCATGAACCGCTGCAGAGCACCATTTCTGGTGCGCTTACCATGAAAAACAATGCAAGTCTTGCAACTGCGTCAAACGAATGTGCACGGCACTAAAGCGAGAACCACATTTTTGCAAACGAACTGCCCTCACTCCGTGAAGCTCTTGCATCTGTTCGAAACGAACGTGCGCGCCGCTAAAACAACAACCGCAATTTGACAACGACCCGCCCTCAACCCGCGAAACTCCTGCAACTGTCTAAAACAAATGCGTGCGTCGCTAAGGCGATAGCCACATTTGGAAACCAACCCGCACTCCATGTGTGAAACTGTTGCCAGTGTTTTTAAGCTTGATGCTCATCTATGGTAGGGAAGTATCAGGCGAAACGCCCAGCCCGCTCTTCGGACTGGCTTCGGGGAGCGACAGTGAGGAGTTATCCACTGGGAGCAAGCATGGAGGAGGAGGAGGAGGAGGATTTTTTTTGATAGGGCCTCTGGATGAGTAAACAAGGCGCAAGCTCCCGCAAACAAGCACCTCGACTGTAAGGGACTGCCGCCACAGGCTACCTCCTTTGAGGTCCGCGGCGGCAGTCAGTCGGTGCCCTCGGGTGCGGTTGGGGAGCGGAGAGCTGACAGCCGCAGCGCGAGCCTCTAAGAGGCGGAGCGCTTCCGAGACACACGACAAAACGCAGCAGCTCGGGCACCCCACCAGCGGGCCACGGCTGCACGTAACAAAACACCTGTAAGTGGAAGAAACCAGCGAAGAGAGGGCCAGGCCCAAGCAGCCTGGCCTCTGCGGCGCCGCGACGCGAGCCACGGTCGGGGCCGTCCAAAGACAGCCCCCGTGCTCGGATGGAAATCAACACGGACGTGTGTGCCATGCGCCCTCCCCCACAGCGGGGTGCCTGAGACGCGTGCCGAGCGACCGCGAGAGCGCGCGCGCAACGGACGCGCATGACACGAGAATGAATACAAGTTCGGCAACACTGAAACAACGAACAGAAAATGATTGGGCGACGCCAGGACGACAGCCAGGAAAAAACCTCAGGTGTACCTAGCCTTGAAGGCGGGCGCCTGGGCGGTCCCTGAGCTGCCCCAGGTGTGGGCCCATCTCGCACCCTGAGCCAGCGCCCCCATGGCGGGCCCTCCAGGTGCGGCCAAAGACCAACTGGGCAGAGCGATCAAGGACCCGCCGCCTTCCGCTCCAACGAAAGGGGCACATGCTAGCAGGGCGGCGAGATAAAACACCTGTAAGTGAAAGAATCCAGCGAAGAGATGGCCAGGCCCAGGCAGCCTGGCCTCTGCGACGCCACTACGCGAGCCACGGTCGGGGCCGCCCTATGACCGCCCCCGTGCTCGGAAGATAAACGACGCGGACGTGTGTGTTATGCGCCTTCCCCCAGAGCGGGGCGCCCGACGCGCGCGCCGAGCGACCGCGAGAGCGCGCGCACCGCGGACGCGCATGATCACGAGAAATTTTGAAAGGAGAAACGACCGCCCGCACAAGGACGACGAGACTCGCAATCCCTGGTGCAGCGAGCGCCAGGGCGACCGCCAGCCTCGCCCCGGATGCGGGGCATGCATGAAAAACACTCGGCAACACTGAAACAACGAGCAGAAAATAATTGGGCAACGCCAGGGCGACAGCCAGGCAAGCCCCAGGCGCACCTAACCTTGAAGGCGGACGCCTGGACGGCCCCTGAACTGCCCCAGGTGTGGGCCCATCTCGCACCCTGAGCCAGTGCCCCCATGGCGGGCCCTCCAGATGCGGCCAAAGACCAACTGGGCAGAGCGAACAAAGACCCGCCGCCTTCCGCTCCAACGAAAGGGACGCAGACTAGCAGGGCGGCGAAATAAAACAAGGCAGACGCCTCGGGCCTAGCAAGTAAATAAACGTGCCTGCCAGGCCGTCCGTGTCAGTCTGAGCTGTCAGAGTCCTCTCCGCGATGCGGCAGAACGCTCACCATCCCCCCCACGGGCGAAGTGTATGAGGTGGCGAACACCCTGCGAACCCTCGACGCCTGTGCGTCCTTCACCACGTCCGAGGGCCCTCTGTAACTAGGAAAGATCGTCTTGCCTATCCTGTCCAAGTTCTGAAGGCCCTTACGTGTTGCAGGCTCGCGTTGAGTCAATCAACGTCTCGGGGCGATCGCCGCCGCGCGGCCGCAAGTCGCGCAAAAAAAAAATGAGTGCCGCGGCCAGAAACGGAGGGCATGAAACTCGCGAAGCTGCTTCCCACCCAGCGTCACCCCTCCTCCCACCGACCGAAACTCATCGATAACCGAGTCCGTGGACCCAGGGTCCGCCGACGGATCGACCAGGCACCCCGTCGCGCATGCCCCCAGAATGTCTTTCTGGCTAACGATGCAGTGGCATAGGCTGCGCGCAAATTTATGAAAGGCCTGGCGCGCGAAACAATGTTGGCTCGCAAGCATAGCCTGCGTAAGGGTCGCCTCCGACGAGGCAGTGCCGGGGCTGACTTGGGCCTCACGAGGGCAGCTGGAGAGGTCCAGACGAGGCCGCTGAGGAAGGATTTTGGCCGCCAATTTGCATGCCGCTTTAGCGACCCTAATGCAGAAGGTCAAAGCCTCTTGCTCCTCGTCCGTGGCCGCGGGGTGCAGGTTGGCCCCTGCTTTCGCCGCCAAGTCCGCCGCGTGGTTGCCCAAACGGCGCCACCTCCCGTCAGGCTCGATTCCCCTCTCGTGACGGCCAAGGTGAGCCTTCACCTTCGAAACAGCACTGGTCCGCGGGGCACCGATGTTTTTTCTCAACCATCCTGTGGTGTTGGGTCCTCGTTTTGAAGAGACGGTGCACCGCGTTCCTCTCCTCTCCTCTCCTCTCCTCTCCTCTCCTCTCCTCTCCTCTCCTCTCCTCTCCTCTCCTCTCCTCTCCTCCTCTCCTCTCCTCCTCTCCTCTTCACCCACCCAGTACACCGTTTCGTGGCCCCATAGGGAGCTCCACCGAAGGCCCCAGCGCCCGCGCCCGCATGCGTCACCCACACCCAATTCGGCACACCCCTCACACGTTCGTGGCTCCATAGGGAGCTCCACCGAAGGCCCCAGTGCCCGCGCCCGCATGCGTCACCCACACCATTTCGGCACACCCCTCACACGTTTCGTGGCTCCATAGGGAGCTCCACCGAAGGCCCCAGTGCCCGCGCCCGCATGCGTCACCCACACCCATTTCGGCACACCCCTCACACGTTTCGTGGCTCCATAGGGAGCTCCACCGAAGGCCCCAGTGCCCGCGCCCGCATGCGTCACCCACACCCATTTCGGCACACCCCTCACACGTTTCGTGGCTCCATAGGGAGCTCCACCGAAGGCCCCAGTGCCCGCGCCCGCATGCGTCACCCACACCCATTTCGGCACACCCCTCACACGCTTCGTGGCTCCATAGGGAGCTCCACCGAAGGCCCCAGCGCCCGCGCCCGCATGCGTCACCCACACCCATTTCGGCACACCCCTCACACGTTTCGTGGCTCCATAGGGAGCTCCGCCGAAGGCCCCAGTGCCCGCGCCCGCATGCGTCAGCCACACCCATTTCGGCACACCCCTCACACGTTTCGTGGCTCCATAGGGAGCTCCACCGAAGGCCCCAGTGCCCGCGCCCGCATGCGTCAACCACACCCATTTCGGCACACCCCCACCCACACGTTTCGTGGCTCCATAGGGAGCTCCACCGAAGGCCCCAGTGCCCGCGCCCGCATGCGTCACCCACAACCATTTCGGCACACCCCTCACACGTTTCGTGGCTCCATAGGGAGCTCCACCGAAGGCCCCAGTGCCCGCGCCCGCATGCGTCAGCCACACCCATTTCGGCACACCCCTCACACGTTTCGTGGCTCCATAGGGAGCTCCACCGAAGGCCCCAGTGCCCGCGCCCGCATGCGTCACCCACACCCATTTCGGCACACCCCTCACACGTTTCGTGGCCCCATAGGGAGCTCCACCGAAGGCCCCAGTGCTGCCGCCCGCATGCGTCAGCCACACCCAATTCGGCAAACCCCTCACACGATTCGTGGCCCCATAGGGAGCTCCACCGAAGGCCCCAGTGCTGCCGCCCGCATGCGTCAGCCACACCCAGTTCGGCACACCCCTCACACGTTTCGTGGCCCCATAGGGAGCTCCACCGAAGGCCCCAGTGCCGCCGCCCGCATGCGTCAGCCACACCCAATTCGGCACACCCCTCACACGCTTTCGTGCCCCCATAGGGAGCTCCACCGAAGGCCGCAGTGCCGCCGCCCGCATGCGTCAGCCACATCCAATTCGGCACACCCCTCACACGTTTCGTGGCCCCAGCCCGCATGCGTCAGCCACACCCATTTCGGCACACCCCTCACACGTTTCGTGGCCCCATAGGGAGCTCCACCGAAGGCCCCAGTGCCACCGCTCGCATGCGTCCCGCACACCCATTTCGGCACCTCCACCAGACACAGCGTTTCGTGGCCCCACAGGGACCTCCACCGAAGGCCCCAGTGGTGCCGCCCGCATGCGTCACCCCCACCCCAGCACAGCATTTCGTGGCCCCACAGGGTGCTCCACCGAAGGCCCCAGTGGTGCCGCCCGCATGCGCCACCCCCACCCAGCACAGCGTTTCGTGGCCCCACAGGGAGCTCCACCGACGGCCCCAGTGGTGCCGCCCGCATGCGTCACCCCCGCCCAGCACAGCGTTTCGTGGCCCCACAGGGAGCTCCACCGAAAGCGGCACCCGCAATGCGATATTCACAACTGCGCATGGTTGGGTCCTTCGCCAGGATAATTTGTTTTACGGCGCGATCGTGTCTGCGTGCGTCCTTTGATTCTACGACGCGATCGTGTCTGGGTGCGTGTGGCCATCTTCAGCCACGCGCAGAGGGGGGTGGGGGGAGGGGGGAGGGCTTTTAGAAGCACCCCTGCGTCTTAGAGGGCGCGGGCCTTATCTTATAGAGATGTAAGGCGGGGCGCCTTCGAAGAAGCAAACCTACTTTCAAGTAGCCCCCCCCCCCCCCCCACCCCCTTGTGTGCGCCGCCAATATCCCGGGGGGCTGCCCTTGTCTGTGTGGGCAGCGCGAGGGCGTGAAGAGCTGGAGGCGGCATGTAATACCGCCCGTCCTGATTTGTTCCCAACCATCCTGTGGTGTTGGGTCTTCGTTTTGAAGAGACGGTCCCCGCGTTCCTCCTCCACTTCTCCTCTTTCCCCTCCTCCCTCCTACCCCTCCTCCCTGCGTTTCACCCACCCAGTACAGCGTTTCGTGGCCCCATAGGGAGCTCCACCGAAGGCCCCAGCGCTGCCGCCCGCATGCGTCAGCCACACCCAACCCAATTCGGCACACCCCTCACACGTTTCGTGGCCTCATAGGGAGCTCCAGCGAAGGCCCCAGTGCTGCCGCCCGCATGCGTCAGCCACACCCAATTCGGCACACCCCTCACACGTTTCGTGGCCTCATAGGGAGCTCCACCGAAGGCCCCAGTGCTGCCGCCCGCATGCGTCAGCCACACCCAATTCGGCACACCCCTCACACGTTTCGTGGCCCCATAGGGAGCTCCACCGAAGGCCCCAGTGCTGCCGCCCGCATGCGTCAGCCACACCCAAGTCTGCACACCCCTCACACGTTTCGTGGCCCCATCGGAAGCTCCACCGAAGGCCCCAGTGCTGCCGCTCGCATGCGTCAGCCACACCCAATTCGGCACACCCCTCACACGTTTCGTGGCCCCATAAGGAGCTCCCACCGAAGGCCCCAGTGCTGCCGCCCGCATGCGTCAGCCACACCCAGGTTCCGGCACACCCCTCACACGTTTCGTGGCCCCATTAAGGGAGCTCCACGAAAAAGCCCCTAGTGCCGCCGACCGCATGGCGTCAGCCCACCATTCGAAAACCCCCTCACACGTTTCGTGGCCTCATAGGGAGCTCCACCGAACGCCCAGTGCCGCCGCCCGCATGCGTCAGCCACACCCCTATTCGGCACACCCTCTCAAGTTTCGTGGCCCCATAGGGAGCTCACGAGGCCAAGACGCTGCCGCCGCATTGCGTTCGGCCCCCACACCCAGTTCGGCACACCCCTCACACGTTTCGTGGCCCCATAGGGAGCTCCACCGAAGGCCCCAGTGCTGCCGCCCGCATGCGTCAGCCACGCCCAATTCTGCACACCCCTCACGCGTTTCGTGGCCTCATAGGGAGCTCCACCGAAGGCCTTAGTGCTGCCGCCCGCATGCGTCAGCCACGCCCAATTCGGCACACCCCTCACACGTTTCGTGGCCCCATAGGGAGCTCCACCGAAGGCCGCAGTGCCGCCGCCCGCATGCGTCAGCCACACCCAATTCGGCATCCCCCTCACACGTTACGTGGCCCCAACCCGCATGCGTCAGCCACACCCATTTCGGCACACCCTTCGCACGCTTCGTGGCCCCATAGGGAGCTCCACCGAAGGCCCCAGTGCCACCGCTCGCATTCGTCCCGCACACCCATTTCGGCACCTCCACCAAACACAGCGTTTCGTGGCCACACAGGGACCTCCACCGAAGGCCCCAGTGGTGCCGCCCGCATGCGTCAGCCACACCCCGACACAGCATTTCGTGGCCCCACAGGGAGTTCCACCGAAGGCCCCAGTGGTGCCGCCCGCATGCGCCACCCCCACCCAGCACAGCGTTTCGTGGCCCCACAGGGAGCTCCACCGACGGCCCCAGTGGTGCCGCCCGCATGCGTCACCCCCGCCCAGTACAGCGTTTCGTGGCCCCACAAGGCCATCCACCGAAGGCCCCAGTGGTGCCGCCCGCATGCGTCACCCCCACCCAGCACAGCGTTTCGTGGCCCCACAGGGAGCTCCACCGAAAGCGGCACCCGCAATGCGATATTCACAACTGCACATGGTTGGGTCCTTCGCCAGGATAGTTTTTTACGACGCGATCGTGTCTGCGTGCGTCCTCTCATTCTACGGCGCGATCGTGTCTGGGTGCGCGTGGCTATCTTCAACCACGCGCAGAGGGGGGTGGGGGGAGGGGGGAAGCTTACTTTTGAACCCGCTGCTCTTAGAGGGCGCGGGCCTCTCCTATAGAGATGTAAGGCTGGCGCCTTCGAAGAAGCATCCCTCCCTTCTAAAAGCCCCCCCCCCCCCCCCACCCCCTTGTGCGCGCCGCCAATATTCAGGAGGGGAAAAAACACACAGACACCATTAATCGTCGATTCCCGAGAAGATATGGGAAAATATGGGCAGTGGGGGGGAAGACGAAAACCCTAAAAATATGGGAACATCTGGGGGATATTTTTCCCAACCATCCTGTGGTGTTGGGTCCTCGTTTTGAAGAGACGGTGCCCCGCGTTCCCTCCTCCTCCTTCCTCCTCTCCTCTCCTCTCCTCCTCCCCCTGCACACCCTCTTCCTTGCGTTTCACCCACCCAGTACAGTGTTTCGTAGCTGCATAGGGAGCTCAGCCGAAGGCCCCAGTGCTGCCACCCGCATGCGTCACCCACACCCAATTCGGCACACCCCTCACACGTTTCGTGGCCCCATAGGAGCTCCGCCGAAGGCCCCAGTGCTGCCGCCCGCATGCGTCAGCCACACCCAATTCGGCACATCATAAGAAACCCCCTCACACCTTTCGTGGCCCCATAGGAGCTCCGCCGAAGGCCCCAGTGCTGCCGCCCGCATGCGTCACCCACACCCCATCCGGCACACCCCTCACACGCTTCGTGGCCCCATAGGGGCTCCGCCGAAGGCCCCAGTGCTGCCGCCCGCATGCGTCACCCACACCCAATTCGGCACACCCCTCACACGTTTCGTGGCCCCATAGGAGCTCCGCCGAAGGACCCAGTGCTGCCGCCCGCATGCGTCACCCACACCCAATTCGGCACACCCCTCACACGTTTCGTGGCCCCATAGGAGCTCCGCCGAAGGCCCCAATGCTGCCGCCCGCATGCGTCACCCACACCCAATTCGGCACACCCCTCACACCTTTCGTGGCCCCATAGGAGCTCCGCCGAAGGCCCCAGTGCTGCCGCCCGCATGCGTCACCCACACCCCATCCGGCACACCCCTCACACGCTTCGTGGCCCCATAGGGGCTCCGCCGAAGGCCCCAGTGCTGCCGCCCGCATGCGTCACCCACACCCAATTCGGCACACCCCTCACACGTTTCGTGGCCCCATAGGAGCTCCGCCGAAGGACCCAGTGCTGCCGCCCGCATGCTCAACCCACACCCAATTCGGCACTACCCCTCACACGTCCCCGAGGCCCAAATAGGAGGTTCCGCGAAGCCGCCAGTGCCTGGCCGCCCGCATGTCGTCCCACCCACACCCAAAACCGGGCACACCCCTCACAACGTTTCGTGGCCCATAGGAGCATCCACCGAAGGCCCCGTGCTGCCGCACCCGCATGCGTCACCCACACCCAATTCGCACAGACAACACACATTCGTGGCCCCATAGGGACTTCCGCCGAAGGCCCCAGCGCTGCCGCCCGCATGCGTCACGCACGCCCAATTCGGCACACCCCTCACACGTTTCGTGGCCCCATAGGGAGCTCCGCCGAAGGTCCCAGTGCTGCCGCCCACATGCGTCCCGCACAGCCAAGTCGGCACACCCCTCGCACGTTTCGTGGTCCCATAGGGAGCTCCACCGAAGGCCCCAGTGGCGGCGCTCACATGCGTGACCCACACCCACCCAATTCGGCACACCCCTCACACGTTCCGTGGCCCCATAGGGAGCTCCACCGAAAGCCCCAGCGGCTGCGCTCGCACGCGTCCCCGCCACCCATCCCGGCACGCCCTTCACAACAACAGGTTTCGTGGCCCCATAGGGAGGTCCACCGAAGGCCCCAGTGGCGGCGCCCGCATGCGTCACCACCCGCACCCAATTCGGCACACCCCTCACACGTTTCGTGGCCCCATAGGGAGCTGCACCGAAGGCCCCAGTGGCGGCGCCCACATGCGTCCCCGCCACACATCCCAGTACACCCCTCACGCGCTTCGTGGCCCCATAGGGAGCTCCACCGAAGGCCCCAGTAGCGGCGCTTACATGCGTCTCCGCCACCCATCCCGGCCCCCCCCCCGCAGCAGCATCATGTTTCGGGGACCCATAGGGAGCTCCACTGGAGGCCCCAGCGGCGGCCCTCACATGCGTTTCCGCCACCCATGTCGGCACGCCCCGCGCGTGTTTCATGTCCCCATAGGGAGCTTCACCGAATGCCCCAGTGGCACCCATCTCGGCACACCCCTCACACGTTCCGTGGTCCTATGGGGAGTTCCACTGAAGATGAATCCCGCAGCTGCGGTACTGACAACTGCATATGCTTGGGTTCTTCGCCAGGCTAATTATTTGTGTGTATTTATTTGTGTGTTCTGGGGCCCCTTTAAACTTCTGGGGGGGGGGGAAGCGCGGGGCGCGCCCGCGCCAGGACCCGGCGGCCGCTCGCCCGCCGCGGGGGCCGCGCGCCCGCCTGCGGCGTGGGCCGCGCCCCGGGGTGGCTGCCAAGGCGCCCCCCCCAACCCCCCGGCCCTTCCAGTCGGTGGCCCTTTCCCCCACAGTCGGGGGCGGAAAAGAGGGGGGTGATGACTAGGGGGGGTGGACATCATGGCGGGGGCCATGATATTTCCCCAGATTTCATGGCGCCTCTTCTTTTTCATTACGTCCCTGGCCCCCCCGCTGGGCCGCGCACATGCCGCCGGTCATGATTTGCACCCCCCCCTCTTGGACACCCCCCTCTTGGCCGCTCCCGATTATAGGGGGATTTTTCGACGAACAATAGAAAGTACCGACAAGAATAGCCAAAGAATAGTCAACAAAAATAGTCCGGGGACTATTGTTAGGGCATTTTTTGGGTTTTTTTGCGGGGTATTTTTGGGGTATTTTTTATCTTTCGTCGAAAATCCCCCTGTAGGGGGACACGCCCGACATAAAACCAGCCTGAGACATACAGTCAACCCGCATATATCAAGGATGGGCAACCTTCCAAAGGATACCCTTGCATCCTTGCATTCTCGGCCCTTCCTTGGCCTCTTTCGTTGGCCGCGGCCCGCTCGAAAAGCTTCGAAATGGGCGTCCAAGGCTCTTGCATCCTTATCGCGCATCCTTCCTATACGGGTTGACTGTAACTCCTTCCCCGCGGGGGCCGGACATATACCCAGACATGATCGCGTCGTTCCCCAATCAGTGCTTGCACTGAAGGGGTCCTAGCAGAAGTTGAAAGACTTGGCGAAAGTTTCCCGCCGATTTTGGTAGCGGGCTGGGTTCCCGGGTTCCCGGGTTCCCGATTATTGGTTCCGGACCGATTTCGGTGGGTTCTGGGTTTCCAGGCTCCTGGGTTCCGGGTCGATCTCCTCAGCGAAAACCATACATTGATTGGGGCTTTTCTCTGGTGTAATAAGAAAATCAGGACGGGAGGTTTTTTTCGCCATTTTCGGCCTCAGGGGGCCCTCGCTGGGCCTCGGGACCGTCAACAAGACGACGGATGAACAACCGGTCCTGAGGAAGGGGTCGGGATTTCCAGGGACCCCGTATTGAACAAATCAGGATGTCGCATGTCTGGGTACACCACTACCGCCACCTCCCTCATCCTCTCCCTCCCCCAAGGAAGAGGGGAAGAGGACGGCAGAGGGGGTGAGGGGGAATTCGCGCCAAGAAGAGAATAAGGGGCACAAGAGCTCTTCTTCGAAGCACCCTGCTTCCTGGAGGGCGCGGGCCCTGTCTGCAGACGTGAGGCCAGCGCCCTCTGAGAAGCAGCCTCCTCCTCAGAAGCCTCCCCCCGCTTCCCCCTGCCCCCCTTTGTGCGCGCCGCCGACGTGCGCCCCAGAGCGGGGCGGAACGCGGGGGCGGGGGGGGGGCGGGCGGGGGGCGGGGCACCTCGTGTCGGGCAGGCCTCTGGCAGCCCCCGGACCGCCTCGGGGGCCGCCGGCGAGCCGCCGTGGGAGGCTCGAGGCCTCTGAGTCAGATAACGCTGCCTGCGGCAGGCCCCGCCACCGCGCCGGGCGCGGCGTCGAGAGGTGCGCGCCGGGTGGCCCTGCCGAGCGCCTCCCAGGAGGGCTCGGCGGAGCCATCCTCGGGCGGCCGGGGAAGCAGCGCCGGGCGGCTGCCGCGGGGCGTGGCGGTGGTTCTGCCGAGCTCTCCCGGCGCCGATCTCGGGTCCATCTGTGCAGCGCCGCTGTCGGGGGTCCTCGGACCTTCCTGTGCCGTCTTTCGGGCTGTCTCGAGGGCTCGCGGGGCCCCTCGGGGACGTCTTGGGGATCGAAGGGGCCTTCTCGAGGATACCTTGAGCAGAGAAGCGTGGGAGGCAACAAGCACAGAGAAGCAGTCGGCAATCTGTTTGTTGGCGTTCCAAAACCTTGCTGAAGGGTTCCTCGGATGTCATCGTGCACGATCACTTGAGTTTCTCGGGGTCTCTTGGGAGCGTCCTGGGGCCTCACGGGGGCGTCCTTGAGCCGTCTTGTGTTCATCCTGGGCCATCTTGCAGCCGCACTGGGGTGTTCTTGGGCCGTCCGCGGCCAGTCTTGAGGCCGAGAGGGGCGCCGATGGAGCAGAGCTAGGATGGGCGATGCTCTGGGTACGCGCGGTACGACGGGAGCTGGTTTGTGAGAGCTGCCGAGACCTCACGGTAGGTTCGCGTTAACTGTTTGCGACCCCGCCGCTGGCGTTCCACGCTGACCGCCGCGGGCGACCCAGCATCGGCCGATGTGGAAAGATCGGACGTCTCGGCAACGGCCGATCTCTCACAAGGTTGAACGGTCCCCGCGGTGTCAGGGGAGGAGGAGGAGGAGGAGGAGGAGGAGGAGGAGGAGGAGGAGGAGGAGGAGGAGGAGGAGGAGGAGGAGGAGGAGGAAGGAGGAGGAGGAGGAAGGAGGAGGAGGAGGCGGAGGCGGAGGAGGAGCGAGGAGGCGGAGGCGGAGGAGGAGCGAGGAGGAGGACGACGTGGGCAAGGCACGAGCCCGCCGTGTGCCCGAGGGCAGGTGGGCACACCCAAGCAAGCCTCAGCGTGCCAAGCGCGCGGCGGGGGGCCTACTCGGTGCGTATCACCCTGCAGAGGAGAGGCCAGGCTGGCGGCTGACGCCGGCGCCAAATTAGCTCAGTATCGCTTAACCGACCCCCATCCCCATCCTTCGGGGAACAAAAAGTGGCATAAACATAAAAACTCGGAGGTCCACGCGGATTTCTCGGATCGGCGCTGGACCCCCCTCCCTGGCGCGCGGAGCGCGCCAGGGGCGGCGCGGAGGCGCGCTGGGGGGCCCCAGTGCCGATCCGAGAAATCCGCGCCGACCTCCGAGTTTTTATGTTTATGCCACTTTTTGTTTCCCTAATCCTCCTCCCCTTCGAGACCCCCACGAAATTATCACCCCAGTTGGGATACACCCCTCGAAGCCCGAAGGGAACGGCCTATGTCCCCATCTAGGGGTGTAAATCGGCCAGTGGGGTCTAGGCCACGCCGCTGGGGATGGGGATCGGTGAAACGATGCTCATTAGCTTCGCTGGCCGGAGCACTCGCCGCATGAACTGCGTGGCTTCACTCGTTGCAAGCATCGTCTGCTCGCACGTTTTCTTTCCGACCGCGGGCCGATGCTATTAACGTTAATCCGTTGTTTCGCACAGAAATGAGTGCCTCGGTCTCGCCGCGGTCTCAGAAGTGGTATCACCCGTTTGCGCTGATGCGCTCATCTATTTCTTTTTTTACATGGGCGAATCGGTGGTTTCAGTCGTGCAACTTCGTTGGGAGGTGTCCAGACACAATGCTATCCGAGGATGAGATGGACGACCGTGTTGCCTTTCCATGCGGTTGCGTTGATCGAGCTTCCATCACGGCCGCTGCTGCCCGTCCTCGCTGCTGTCGCCGCCGCTTTTTCTCGTCTCCGAGGGCGCCGTGGCGCGCCCTCTCCATGTTGGACTCGCGTGCATCCCCCCCTATGTGCCCTTCCGTCCACCTCGATCCTCCTGAATCCTCCATCGTTCTTCAGATCGTTTTCTCCTCGACGACGTCGTCCTCTCCTTGAGCCTCCTTCTCCTCCCCCTCCTCCTCCTCCTCCTCCTCCTCCTCCTCCTCCTCCTCCTCCTCCTCCTCCTCTTCCTCCCCCTCCGCCCGACACTCTTGGCATCGAGGGTGTCTGGACGGATTGTGCCAGCACCATTTCGGCCGCTAGTTCGAGGGCTCGTTCGACGTCGGCCACGTGCGTGGAGGCCAGAGGAGGTCCTCGTTCCCAGCGACATTCGAGGAAGGCCTAGCTGAGCACACGACTCGCGCACACTCCAGCGAGGCCGGCGTGGCTCGGGGGGATGACCCCTCGGTGGGAGAGGCAGGCGGATGGCTTCGCGGATGCCCACGCCCAGCGGGGAGCGGCTCAGCACCCCTCGTCGGAAGCTGGGCGAGGGCTGCCAAAGCCGTGGCTGCTAAAACGGCCCTCCCGGAAGGAGAAAACAACTGCCCAGAAGGAGGCGCGGCCCGCGAAACAGTCAACGGGCTTCTTCCCGGAAGGGCGAAGACAACTTCCCGGAGGTCGATGTTAGCAGCCACGGATGTAGCAGCCCTTGCCCGGCTTCCGACCTCGGTGTCTGAGGCCGCCCGGCCTGCGCTGCCTGGCGCGCGAGGTCGGGCGGTGGGTCGGGCGCCAAGGTGCGCCGATGGCTGGGCGGGGCTGGCAGGGCGCGGACGGCCTGCTCGAGGCCCCCCCCTGGTCCTCGGAGTGCGGCCTCGCGCTCCGACGGGCCTCCCCCGCCGCTCTCGCTCGGGCTCCGAGCCGTGCTCTCGGCCGTGGCGGGGGGGCCGACGGACCCCGAGCTTGCCGTGCTGGTCCCGGTTGCTCAGCATGGCCTTCCCGTGTGCAAAGGTTTTATGGTGCGGCCGGAGCCGCTGCCCTGCCGGCCCCGAGAACGATTTGCTGCGTGTCGTGCGGTGCTCACGCGTGGGGGGGGGGGCCAGTGAGCTTGCCAGCCGG
>CAUYUJ010015455.1:40000-52500 GCA_963575745.1 Prorocentrum cordatum
TCGAGGACAAGTGTGCGGCTGTACCTGGTCACTTTCCAGTGACTCCTCCCTCTACCCGCGTCTTCGGTCCGCCGTGGCGGTCGGTAGCGCAATGAGTTCAATCTAAGTGGTCGCCTCCTCGTACGAGCGTTGATCGCGTTGCAGACTGGCTTGATAGTTCGAGTAATTGGCTGGTTGATATGCGTACATATCTTTCATGTTCTGGAAACCCGGCCCTAGGGGCCCCTTGGCTGAAGACCACGAGGGACACCACACGCACACTAAGTGCCCCCTCCCCCGCCCCCAAGGCCTCCCCAGAGCCTCCCTGGAGCCTCCCTGGACCCCGGACTGACCCCGGCCCCCTGAAGCTTCCAGGTAATTTCCAGACGGGCCAACGTGGCTTCCGGACGGCCCAAGATGGCGTTAGGACGGCCCACGAGGCCCCCAAGACGCCCCAACAAGGCTCCAAGAGGATCCTCACGAGTGCCCGACGAGGCACAAATCACCCCATTTCTTCAGAAAACGTGAATTTCTAGCAGATTCGCTGTTTTCATTGGCGCAGCGTCCAAGACGGCCCCGGAGGCCCCCGGGAGAGCCACAAAACGGCCAAGGAGGCTCCCAAGAGGGCCCCAAGTCGGCCCAAGAGGGCCCCAAGACGGCCCAAGATGCATCCAGGACCACCCCAGACGGCCCCAAAGAGGACCCCAAGAGGGGCCCCAGGGGGGACTTCGAACCACCATTCTTCGAGGCCTCCGCCCCAACAGGGGACCTCGGAGACCGCCAGCAGGTCCCACCCCCAAGGGACCTCCCCAGGGGACCCAACAGAGGCCCAGCAGAGGCCCAAAAGAGGCCCCGAGAGGCGCCTGAAGAGGCTCCCCAGAGGCCCCCTGAGAGACCCGAACAGGCATTCCAGAGGTCCCACACCAACAGACCGGGCACGATGGCAGGATGGACAGAAGGCCACCAGGACGGGCATACGTGGACGAGGGGCGCGGTAGCCCTTCCTCTCTGTCCTCACACTTCGAGGCCTCGAGCCCGAGGGGACCCAGGAGACCGCCCGCAGGACCCCAGGAAACCCACAAGAGGACCCTAAAGGCCCCCGAGACACCCAAGAGAGGCCCGAAGAGGCCCCCAAACGGCCCCCGAAGGGCTTCAACACTGCCTCCAAGAAGTTACCCAGAGGCTGCCCGAAAGACCCTAGCATGTATCCAAGAAGTCTCTGACCAACATCTCAGGCACGGTGGCAGGATAGGCCGAAGGCCACCAGTAGATGCACACGTGGACGAGGGGCACCGTGGCCCTTCCTGTCTGTTCTTCTTGTTGCTTTTCGTCTTCAGAGGCTCCGCTTCTCCTTCTACTCCTGTCCCTCCTTGCCGTTCTGCCCTCGTCTTCGTTGCTGTCATGCTCCTGGACTCTTCCCCCTTCCTCGACCTCCAAATCGCCCCCATCGTCCCCTTCTTCGTCCTCCTGGAAACTCCGTGCTCAGGGAAGTGCTGTATGCTACATGTTCCCGTAGCGCTTTCGGATTCAAATCTTATTCGCAACCGTCGCCCAACCCTCGACATCTTTCTGCGAGCGGGGATTCTGGAGAACCTGCGCGCGTGCGGAGCGCGCGTGCGATGGTTCTAGTGTCGTATAGTACCGTATATTACACCAGCGTATAACATATTATAGTATGTTATAGTATTGCATCGTATCGTATCGTGTAGTACAGTATAGTGCAGTGTACATACAAACATATATGTGTATATCGGTACATATCGATATATGTATACACGTGCGTGTGTGTACATTCGATGCTGCCGCTTACCATTGAGATCGATCGGCGATTGGCACGGGAGACACGAGCGACAGGACGCCAGTATCCATATTGATAGGCCTCATGATACATCGGCGCGGGGTCTAATGGCCAGTGGTTCGGCGGTGAGGGAGGAAGAGGAAGAGGAGATTAAGGATGATCGCTTCTGCGCTCAGGTTTTCCTGATGTCAGCTGCTTATGGGGACCAGAGAGACCTGACCGTTCCCGCCAGTGCGGCGGCTGGGGCGAGGAGGCTTGGCCTCAGCCGCGAAAGTGCGTGTGTGGGTTCGGCATGCCTTTCTGTCTACTTGGTTGTGTTAACACGCGGGCTGGGCGGGCTGGGAGGGTGACGTAGACAAATTATCTTGGCGACCCCGCACCAGCGCAGCTGCCTAACGGGACGGCAGCCATCGGGTGTCGTATTTCTTTGTTAGTAGATGTCCGAGGTCCACCTGGCTCGTGATCTATTTGGCTCCTCCTCGCTGGCCTACGCGTCCCCTGATCTGAAAACGACAAGGCGAGACGACCGATATGGACAGGGGTTAGCATCTTGAGCTAGTCACGTTCAACGCGCCCACCTCTCATATCTTGGGAGGCGAGGTGCGGTATGGTCTTGATCGCTAACCGAGTCGTGGATGCCCGAGAAAGTTGAATTTCCTGCTCTGAGGCGCTTGCAGGAAGTTCGTGTTCGCGCTGTCTGTTCCGAGTGCGCGGGCATTCTTCACGCAGGATGTGTGAGCGCTCGCGCGTTCGCGCGCGCGCGCGCGCGTGTGTGTGTGTGTGTGTGTGTGTGTGTGTGTGTGTGTGTGTGTGTGTGTGTGTGTGTGTGTATGCGGGGGTGTTTGTTTGTTTGTTTGTCTGTCTGTCTGTCTGTCTGTCTGTCTGTCTGTCTGTCTGTCTGTCTGTCTGTCTGTCTGTTCGTTCGTTCGTTCGTTCGTTCGTTTGTTTGTTAGTGTGTGTGGGTGTGTCTCATTCGCACCAGCCTGCTCGCGCTTCAGTTTACCTCGAGTGAGTTGCTCCCTCGGTTTTCTGGCCGCTGCACGTTTCGCTCGGATTTCTAGCTCCTCCTTCACACCACCCATCGCTGCAATTGACAGTGTGCACGGTTTGTACACTGTGCCTTCGACGACGCTCGATCGCAATTGGCACTTCCATCTGCCGTCCGCGCCTGAGGATCCTCCTCGCCGCCGATTTACACGTGCGGGCGTGCCTCTCCGCCTCCTCCCCTCCACCGTCCTGCCGCCGCTTGCTGCCAAAGCCCACGCGCCTGCCCCCTGGAGCCCGCGGTGGATCTCTGGGGCCTTGCCGGAGCCATGTGGGGCCATCCTGGACCCTGTGATCTAGAGGGGGAAAGGTGTGCGGTGCAAAAGGGCATGGTTCAATGGGGCGGTATGGTGATTTTATGGTTGATGTGGTTCGCTTTGGAGCTGATGCATCATGTTGAGATGTGCACATCGCTGTTCTTCACAGTGCAGACCAGCGACCCCCCCCGGGTCCGGCTCCCCCGGGGAGGGGGGGCCGGCGGAGGGGCGTGCGGGGTGCT
The DNA here is from genome assembly GCA_963575745.1 of Prorocentrum cordatum. Classification (NCBI taxonomy): domain Eukaryota; class Dinophyceae; order Prorocentrales; family Prorocentraceae; genus Prorocentrum; species Prorocentrum cordatum. The sequence goes on from CAUYUJ010015455.1 coordinate 43,321, forward strand.
CTAGGTCTCCATCTGGGCTGCTTCCGTCCGGCTTCCGCCCCTCGCGATGGGAGGCCAGGTCCACGCGGAGTGGTGCTCGGTCTCCGTCGGGGCTTTGGTCCGTCTGGACTTGGGCTTCCTCCTCCTCGCTCCTCCTCCTCCTCCTCCTCCTCGCTCCTCCTCCTCCTCCTCCTCCTCCTCCTCCTCCTCCTCCTCCTCCTCCTCCTCCTCCTCCTCCTCCTCCTCCAGACCCCAGCAGGGTCCCGGCAGAGGCGGGGCCACAGACCGCCCGCGGGCGAGGGCGCGCAGTCCTTTCCTGGTGCCGCCTCGGCGGCCTCGTCGGAGCGCGGCCGGAGGGCGCGGACGGGCTCGCCCGCGCGCCGCCTGCGCACGCGCAGGCTGCCGTCCGTGCTCTGGGGATTGCCACGGCAGCGGTCGAGCCAGGAATGCCACCTGCAGCTGGTGCGAGGGTGTGTCAGCAGCCTGGGGCTCTGGGAGGGTGCCCCTGCTGCTCTTCGCGTCGGGGGGCCTCCCACCTCGGGGCGCTCCTCGTTGTGGGCACTCCTGTGCGGTCGTGGGCTTCCGACGAGTGTCGGCCACGCGCAGAGGGGGTACAGTCAAAAACCCTAATAAGGACGCGCGACTTTGCTCAGGGTACCCTTGCGTCCTTGCTCTTCCTTGCTCTTGCGTCCTTGGGGTTTTCGTCGTCCGCCGCCTCAAAAATCCCAACTTCGGCTTCCAAGGGTCTTGCGTCCTTGCCGCGCGTCCTTAGTAGGGTTTTTGACTGTAGGGGGAGGGGGGAAGGCTTCTCAGAGGGAGGCTGCTTCTTAGACGGTGCGGGCCTCACGTACAAACGTAAGGCCCGCGCCTTCCAAGAGGCAGCCTCCTGAAAAGCCTCCCCTTCTCCCCCTGCCTCCCCTCTGCGCGCCGCCAAGAGTGGGCTCATACTCTGGGCCAGCCGCGGGGGCGCGAGGATGATCGGGCTTCGCGCGTCGCGGCCTGGGCCGGAGCGGCTGCCCCTTCTTCGCGCGGGGGGTCGGCGCGGGGGTCGCCGGGGCGCGAGGCTGCCCGCGGGCCGCGCCTCGCGGGGCGCGAGGCGCGAAGTTGGGTGACCCAGATGTTTGCGACCCGCGTCTTCGTGGTCGCGTCTCGAGTGGACTTGGCATCGCTCGGACGTGTGGATTTTTCCTTCGGCGAGGACCATCGAGGAGCATCCTTGATCATTTGGCGAAACAACCGCGCACAAACCGAACAAAAAGCACAGGGAATGGACGTCCGAGCGATGGCCAGTGGCTGCTCTGCTCACCAGTGGTTGCCCCTTCCCCGAGGCCTCGCTCGCTGCTCCCAGCCCGCAGCGCGGCAGCGACGGCAGCGACGGCCGCGCCCCCCGAGCGCTCCGACCTCCGACGCCGTGCTCTGTCCACGGCCCTGGGCCCCGGGTGCACTCGGCCCAATCCCCAGGACTGGCTTCTCGCAGCGGCTTCCGACGTCGTGCTCTGTCCACGGCCCTGGGCCCTGGTGCACTCGGCCCAACCCCCAGGACTGGTTTCTCGCAGCGGCTAGGTTTTTCCCAACCATCCTGTGGTGCTGGATCTTCGTTCTGGAGAGACGGTGCCCCGCTTCCCACCCCCTCCTCCCGCTCCCTTTTCCCTCCTCCCATCCCTGCCTCGGCTCTGCGCGTGTCCACTGTGGCACGCCCTCGCACGTTTCGTGGCCGCATCCGCTTCGTGGCCCCATAGCCAAAGTCCGCATGGCGCACCCGCACCCGATCTGGTACACCACTCACACGTTCTGTGGCTAGGGAGCTGCGCCGAAGGCACCAGCGGCAAAGTCCGCATGGCGTACCCGCACCTGATTCGGCCCACCCCTCACACAGGGAACTGCGCCGACGGCCCCAGTGGCAACGCCCGCATGGCGTACCCACACCCGATTGCACACCCCTCACGCGTTCCGTGGCCCCATAGGGAGCCGCGCCGAAGGCCCCAGCGGCAAAGTCCGCATGGCGTGCCCGCAGCCGATTCGGCACACCCCTCACGCGTTCCGTGGCCCCATCGGGAACTGCGCGCGCCGAAGGCCCCAGCGGCAGTGGCTCGAGAACAGCGCCCAGGGTGACGAAATCTAGAACCATTCGTCGTGTTGTTCTTCACGGCGCTCACTCAGGCCGGCGTCTTGATTTTCTCACGGTGTGGGGCCCAGAGCTCTCGACCCCGTACGCAGGGCCGGTTTTGCGCCGCGGGTCTCCTTCTATATCCTGAGGACGGTTTCTTGTTATCAGAGGGGCGCCTCCGCCTCACCCTCCCTCACTCGCTGACTCCCGCCTTCTCATGTCTCATCACTCATGCTCAGGCTCACTGATACTCAGACCCACTGATACTCAGACCACTCACACTGATGCCGACTCATACTCAGACTCACTCGTATTCAGACCATTCACACTCATATCCACTCATACTTAGCTTGGTCGTGCACAGACTATTGCACACGGACCAGTCACACACTGACAGCTCCCTTTCAGACTCACTAATACTAAGACTCACTCAACACTCAGGCTTATCCACAACCTGTAACTCATACTCAGACCCACTCATAATCACCGCGATGTAGCAGGCATACCACTTGGGCACCCGGGGGTGAACCGCCAGGGGGTATTACACCTGCCCGTTCGCGCCCAGGTTGTGGGGATGTATCTGGCGAGGCGCTCGTTTTGACCTCCAGAGTCCCCTCCTGCCAGACCACCGTGACCACCACGAGGCAGCAGGCATCGCACTCTGCCAACCCAGGTGGGGAGCGGCCATGAGGACTTTCACTCGCCCGTTCGTGCCCAGAGAGTGGGGCTGTCTCCAGCGAGGCGTTCGCTTCGACCCCCGGGTGCCTCTCCTGCCAGAGCCCCGCGATCACCACGATGCAGCAGGCGTGCCACTTGGGCACCCCATGGGGGAGCCGCCAGGGGGGTATGCACTTGCCCCTTCGCGCCCAGACTGTGGGGATGTCTCGGGCGAGGCGCTCGTTCTGACCTCCAGAGTCCTCTCTTGCCGGAGCCCTGGGATCATCACGATGCAGCAGTCATGCCACTGGGGCACCCGAGTGGGGAGCCGCGAGAGGCTATTGCACTTGCCCCTTCGCGGCCAGATTGTGGGGATGTCTCGAGCGAGGCGCTCGTTCGGTTCTCCCGAGTCCTCTTCCTGTCAAAGTCCCATGATCACCACGATGTAGCAGGCAAAGCACTTGGGCATCCCAACGGGAAGCCGCCAGGAGGTATCAGACTTGCCCCTTCGCGACCAGAGTGTGGGGACGCCTCGACTGGGTCTCTTGTTTGGCTCCGCAGAGTCCTCTCTTGTCAGAGCCCCGTGTTCACCACGATGCAGCAGGCATACCACTTTGGCACTCCAGGGGGCAGGCGCCAGGGGGGGATGTCTCGAGAGAGGCGCTCGTTCGGCTTCCCAGAGCCCTGTCCTGTCAGAGCCCCATGGTCGCTGCGACGTTGCAGGCGTGCCACGTGGGCACCCCCAGGGGGGAGCCCCCAGGGAATCTTACACTTGGCCGTTCGTGGCCACACTGTTGGGACGTCTCGAGCGCGGCGCTCGTTTGGCTCCTCAGAGTCATCTCCTGTCAGACCCCCATGTTCACCGCGACGTAACAGGCATAGCTTTTGGGCACCCCAGGGGGGAGCCGCCAGGGATTACATTTCCCGTTCGCGCCCAGGTTGTGGGGACGTCTCGAGCGCGGCGCTCGCCTGGCCCCCAGAGTCCTCTCCTGCCAGAGTCCCATGTTCACTGCGATGTAGCAGGCGCAGCGCTTGGGCACCCCAGGGGGGAGCCGCCAGGGAATAGTACACTTGCCCGTTCGCGCCCCGGGGACATCTCGAGAATGCGCTCGTTTGGCTCCTCAGAGCCCTCTCCTGTCAGAGCCCCATGCTCACCGCGATGTAACAGGCATAGCTCTTGGGCACCTCACGGGGGAGCCGCCAAGGGGTATTGCACTTGCCCGTTCGCGTCCAAATTGTAGACTTTTCTCGTGTCAGGGCCCCACGGTCACCCTCTCGATGGCAGAGAGCTGCAGATAGCAGCAGAGAGCACCAGCGGCCAGCAGAGAACAGCAGAGGCCAGCGTAGACCAGCAGCGTGCAGCAGAGATCAGCAGAGACCAGCACAGACCATCAGAGATCAGCAGAAAGCAGCAGAGGCTGGCAGAAATCAGCTCAGAGCTCAGACCAGCAGAGACCAGCACAGTCCAGCAGAGATCAGCGTAGCCTAGCAGAGATCAGCAGAGACCAGCAACGACCAGCAGAGAAGCAGACACCAGCACGTATCAGCGGAGACCAGCCGCGAGCAGCAGACAGCAGAGACCAGCAGGTGGCAGCAGACAGCAGCGGGAGCCAGCAGAAGCCAGCATATGTCAGCACAGGCCAGCATCGAGCGGCACGGAGAAGCAGCGAGCAGCAGGGTCCGGCAGAGACCATCCGAGAGCAGCAGCAGAGCAGCTCAGACCAGCACGGGGCAGCAGAGCCCGGCAGCGGTTCGCAGCAATCATGAGCAGCACATGCCAAGCGCGGGCGATTAGGGAGGGGGTCACAACCCTCCCAGACGAGAAGTTTTAGACCCACCAGACTATCCATCAAAGGGCGGCCCTTTTCCCAGACCCCCCCGAACCCTCCAAGACAGCTCAAATTAGACCCCCCCCCGAATGTGACCCCCCCCACTTTGTTATGGAATCCGGAGTAATTGGCGCAGTTTCCCTTGACGGCTCTGGACGGTTTGGTTGGAGCCTGTACTGCACTAGCAGCGGGCAGTCTCGCTCGTGTCCCAGGCGTACTGCCACTGCTGACTCATTGCGTTCTCCCCTGGCGCATACAAGTCATATGCGCGGACCGCAAACGTGCTCTACTCTGTCGCTGAGAGTGCACGCTTATTCGCATGCAGACTGCTCGAACTCAGGCGTACTCATACGCAGCACTCATACTCAAACGCTGCTTGCACGTTGCTGCGAGCGCGCGTCTGGCTGCGCGCTGGGATGTGTTCGAGCGAACCCTGCCAACGCTCAGTCTGACTCTCGCTGATGCTCGCTCAAGTTCAGATGGTCACATACGAAACATGCCAGGACGCAATCTGCAAATAATCATGGGGATCCCTGTGTCGAGCAATATTTGGCAGTTCCTGGGCCCCCCCAAACGGGTATTCAAACCAAACGCCCAGGCTGTGAAACATTGGCCGCCGCAGTTTGCCCTCAAGATGCCGGAGGTCTGGGTATAGGTCTGGAAGCATGATTTAGGGGAACGAACAATGACATAAACATCAAAACTCGGAGGTCCGCGCGAATTCTCTCGGATCGGCACTGGACCCTCCGCGCCGGAGGCGCCGCCAGGGGGGTCCAGCGCCGATCCGAGAGAATCCGCGCGGACCTCCGAGTTTTTATGTTTATGTCACTGTGCGTTCCCCTCTGACTTCTCTCGATCGATGCAGCCCCGCTGCGAGCGAGCTTCCGGGGCTCCCCCCAACGGGTCTGCAACAGCCCAGGCCGTGAAGCGGCGGCCGCCGTAGCTTGCCTTCCAGACGCCAGAGGGGGTCCGGAAGAGGTCTGGAGGCATGCGTCCTCTCGGCCAGTGCAGCCCGCGCTCCGCTGCGAGCGAGCCTCCGGGGCCCCGCGAGGCGCACGACGACGCGCCCGGGCCGCCCGCGCGGGGCGAGCGCCTGAGCGCCGTGCAGGCCCGCCGGTGCGGCGGCCTGCCCCCGCTGCTGCCCGTGTGTGCCGCTGCCGCTGTCTCAGCGCGGTGTGTCCTCCCGGGGAGAGGGAGGCCTCGACGGCTGCATCTCCTTTTTCGCCTCTGGTCCCCCCCTTCCCTTCCCTTCCTTATAGGGGCACGAGCAACGGCACAGACAGAAAAACTCGGAGGTCCGCGCGGATTTCTCGGATCCGCGCTGGGGCCCTCCTGGCGGCGCCTCCGGCGCGCTCCGCGCGCCAGGGAGGAGGGTCCAGCGCAGACGACCCTGCCCAGCCGCCGAGGCAAGAAGTTCGCTCTTGTTCTCTTGGGCCTCCTGGGCGGCCGCCGTCGCCGCTTGTATCCGCCTCGGGATCCTGGTGAGAACGCCCCCCCCAGCAGAAGGGGAGTACGTATGGGTATCGGCTACACGTGCGTGAGAGTGACCTTTCGGAGGAGTGACATTCGGTGCGGGCCCACAAGGGTTCCACCAGCACAGGCTTGCGCGCGTGGGGGCGCGGTCCGCGGCCACCTACAAGCCGCGCACGGGAGGTCATTGTTGCCCAGGGCCACTCTTGCGGGGAGCCAGCGGTGCCGGCATTTTGCCGTTCCCCCAAGTCTGGCCTCTGCTGCCGCGGCCTTCCGCTGCCGGCGCGGCCTGCCGCGTGGCCGCCGATGTGGCCGATGCGGGTAGGTTCGACCTCCAGCCAGCGCTGCTGCGGGCTGCCGCTGATGGCACCTCTGTCGCTGCCGACGCGGCCTGCACGAGGACACGGCAGGTTCGTGCTGGCTTGGCGCGGCGGCGGTGCGGGCGTTCACGGTTGATTGCCCTCCATGAGCCCGCCTCGGGTTTTTGGACCCACGGGGCCTTTCATCCTGAAGGCAGGAACTTGCCGGACGAGATTCAGGAGGGGAACAAACACACAGACACAATTAATCTTCGATTCCCCAGAGAATATGCGAAAATATGGGAAGTGAGGGGGAAGACAAAAACCCATAAAATATGGGAAAATAGATGGAATCCTTTTATTTGTGTGTGTGTATTTATTTGTGTGTCTTTGGGCCCCTTCAGAGATGGAGCAGCCTCCAGGATGTTGTCGTGCGAAGGCGTCGCCCTTCGAGCCCATCCGTCCAGGGTCGGGTTCGTGATCCCATCCATCGTGGGCCGTTCTTGATCTGCGCAGTGTTGGTGATGCTTTCCTCTCTCCCCTGATGCTGTCCTGTCGTTCTACCGCCTCTCTCGCGTCTTACCCAGCTGTCTGCCGCAAGTCCCGCCACCTGCCTCAGCTCAGTACCTTGGGTGGCGACTGTTCGGGGGGCGCACAGGAGGCTGCAACGTGTGACAGCTCGCGTCCCGAGGTTTAGGAGAGCCGTAATGTGTGACGGGAGGTCGGGAGGTTGGCTTCTCGCATTCGTCGTCTTCTCCTCTTTCGTCGTCCTTCCCTGGGCTCCTGTGGGCCAGCCCTGGGGTCCCTTTGACCACTTTGGGCCGAGGGACGATGATTTGAACCACGGAGAGGGAGGAGAGAGGCCGGCTGGAAGGATGGAGGAGGGATCGGGGCCCCCGCTCTCTGAGGATGGACGGGAGACGAAGGGGACCAAGAGAGAAGAGCGATTCTGAGGTGGAGGGGAAGGAGTGAAGTACCAGTGAGGGCTGGACGGAGGGAAGCTCAGGATGGACGGATGCAGGGATGAGCAACTGAAGGGGAGGTAGGGTGGACATAGATTGAGGGAGGCTCGAGGAAGGATTGACGGATGATGGAGGGGAGCGGTGGACAGATGGAGGGATGGGGAAGTGGGGGACGGATGCATGGAAGAAGGAGGGATGAGGTATGTATATATTGGTGAAGAGAAGAAGGAGTGAGGAGTGAGGAGTGGTGGATGGTTGGAGGGATGGAAGTAGTGAGCGTGGAAGGAGGAGGCATGGAGAGAGGAGGGAGCGGGGAGGATGCAAAAGGACTGACCGTTGGAAGGATGGAAGGGTGAGAGATGGAAGGATGACAAATGGAAGGATCAGGCATGAAGGATGACTAGCGGATATAGGGATATGCGTGAGGGGGTGGGATGAAGTAGGAGGGAGTGAGGTTGGATGTATGAGTGGAGAGATTGAGGGAGGGATTCAGGGATGGGAAGGAAGAGGAGTCTGAAGAGATGCTTGGAGGGGTTGAGGAATACAGGAAAGGTTGACAGAGGATGAATGGATGGATGGCGGATGGAGGTAGGATGGAACAAACATGGATGAAGGCGGCATGCAAATTCGAGGGATGCAAGGGTGGAGGGATGAAGACGGGAATTTTAGAGGTAGGAGGGGGGAATGAGAATCGACGGAGGAATGATGAGTTGTTTATATCGGAAATGCTGTAGTGATTATTATTGATCCTGTTGTGCTCTGCGTACTTGTGCTGCTTGTCAGTACTTGTATTCACCAGCGATGTGGTGCCCACTGGCGCCTGGGTGCTCACAATCACGGCGGTGCTCAGGCGCTGCTGGGTTCAAGTAGTGATGATTTATGCTGGTGCGCCGATTGAAACCACAGCATTGCGATTACGCAGGATGTTTGTGCGTTCGTCTGCACCTTCCGGAATTCCACTGCATCGTGCTCAAGAACACCGCAGTGGCAACGGAGTTGTGTATATATATATATATATATTACAATGTGTGGGAGATCTATTATACTACATGTTAGCCCGCATGGACCCCAAACCGTGTGTTTCTATCAACACATGTGGTGTAATCTATCTATTTTATGCAAGAGAGGTGTTGCAATCTAGGTTGTACCATGTTGTGCAGCATATATTGTGTAACCAATGTGACGCAATTTTCGTTGTGCAGTCTATGTGGTGCAATCTATGTGATGCAACCTATGTGTGGCAAGTTATGTTGTGCAACCTCTGTGGAGCAATATTGGTGGTGCAATCTATGTTGTGAAATCTAGGTTGCGCAATATATGTAGTATAATCTACGTTGTGCAACATATATGTGGTGCAAGCTATTTGGTGCAAGCAGTGCTGTGCATGATTTGCTGTGTAATCGGCGTGGTGCAATCCATGTGGTGCAACCCATGTTGATTGTGCAACATAGGTGGTGCAATTCATTTTGAAAAACTTGGAGTTGTCAACTCCACTGCTCGCGCAATCATACCACCCACCCACCTGCAACTTGATTTGCAAAACCCAAGCGGCGGCGATTGCGATACGTGCTTGGTGTTGGCTGGTGCATCTCTGCGGCCGCGGCCGCGCTAGCCCGCGCATGCTCGCGCGCATAGCGACCAGCTAGTTTGGCGCGACCGCCGCGGCCGCGGTGGCGATGACTGCTGGGCAGTTCCGAGCGGGCACTTCGTTGCGAGTCGGTGATTTGGGCGGGCGCAGTATCTTGACGAAGCCGACAGCGGCAGAGACGATGATGATAGTAGCGATGAGAGTGACAAAAATGATGACGATGACGACGGCAAGGCCAATGACGGCGCCGATGTTGTTCACGCTGATGACGACGGCGATGTCCCCGCGT
>CAUYUJ010015455.1:67500-92500 GCA_963575745.1 Prorocentrum cordatum
CCGTCCGCCTGGATGGCTGCCGAGTTTGTACCTGTCGCCATCGACAGCACCACCCCCGACATCGACGCCATCAGGCACCTGTTTGACGACAGTCTTGCCATCGTGAGGAAGGGGATGGCGGAGGGCTTCTGCGCCATTGGCCGCGTCCTTCAGGCCAGTGCCGTTCCACACACGTCGTCTTTGTATCAGCGGGCACCAGACATCCTGGATGCGCCGACCTACGACCCGGCGGGCTACACCTCCGGCGCGGTCTACCTGAGTGACCACCTCGTCCACGAGACCGCGGAGGCTGCCGTTCGCGGAGGCGCCGACCGCCAGGCGCAGCAGGACCAGCAGCGAGACCGCGAAACGACCAGGACAGCACAGGCCACATCAGTGCAGCAGTCCCTGACGTCTGCCAAGTCGCCCTGTGCAGGGGGGGCGCACAGCCACCCGAGACAGCAGTGCGTACCGGAATGGCCTCAGCCAGTCCTTCCATCTGCGGGGGCTGTTGGCAGGGGCCCGCTTCCAGCGGGCCAGGGCGAGCGCGCCGCCCACCGCGACAACCTCGACTCCGTAGCGCCCCCGGCTGACTGCCAGGTCGTCTCGTGCACGGGGGGGGGGTGGCGCAGACCTGCCCGAGACAGCGCGCGTGCCACGTGCAGCACAGCAGCCCCTGACAGCTGGAAGATCGCCCCGTGCAGGGGAGGGGCGCGCTGGGCAGGAAGACGGGCCCTGCCCAGGAGCGGAGTCCCAGCAGGCACGCTCGCAGGCGCGCGCTCGAGGAGGCGCGGCAGCTTCTCGTCCGCGGAGAGCCGACGCCGGCCGACGTGCACAGGTTCTCGCTGGCTACCGTTGGGCGGTCTGTGGACGTCCTCCAGGCGACCCGCCATGAGTCCCAGGCGGACGAGATGGACCACCGGGGGAGGTGCCAACGGCAGGAGCACCCGCTGCGCCGTGCGATGGCTACAGCCAGATGCTCCTGCGACGAGTGCCACGGCCTCATTCTGCAGGGCGATCAAGCCCTCAGCTGCGAGTGCGCTCGGCAAGTGTGCTCCACGTGCCAAGTCAAGTAGCTCATCTCGAGCGCCGTACTCGACGCCTTGTAGTGCGCCGCCTGACACGGCCACTCGCGATCTTGTCACAGGTGGTGAGCCGCCACTTCTGTGAACAGCGGCCAGGCGCTTGGGATAATGAGTGTCGCAGGTGGTGAGCCGCCACTTCTGTAAACAGCGGCCGGGGGCTTGGGATAGTGGGTGCCGCAGGTGGTGAACCGCCTCATTCGAAGCAACGGCCGGGGGCGTGGGCCAGTGAGACCAGCATTTCTTTTCGCCAGCCACCCGGCCACGCGGGGGGCCCTCTCCAGGTCACTGTTTGCCCACCTCGTCTGCTTCACACGATGTACGTCGTGCCTCCTCGGTCTCACCTCTGCCCCGCGCCGCCGGGCCACTCTGCTGGCAGAGCGAGTGCCCGGCGCCCCAGGTCCGCTCTCGCCCAGGCCAGAGGCGCGAAGCCAACCCTTCTGGCCCCGGGGCCCGCCGCGTCCGCGCGTGTGCGTGAAGACGCCCGCGTTGCGCCGCCTCGCGCCGCAGCTGAAGCGCCGCAGCAGGCGCAGCTGCCTCGAGCCGCACCGGCGGCGACGCCAGCCGAGACCTCGTGCGACGCACCCCGGGGGGCGAGGCTGCCGCGTTCCGGGGGCCCCGCCGCGCGCTGCCAGAGAGCCGGGCGGGCCGGCGGTGCGGTCCCGTACTGCGCTGCACTCGATGATGAGGAGGGGTGGGCCGCCAGCGGTGGGGTGGAGATGCTCTTCCGCGGGGAAAGCCACCGCCGCGGAAGGCTCACGCCTCCCCCGCGTGCGGTGGAACACCCCCGAGGCGGCCCGCAGGCCAACGTTCTGGGCACCGTTCGCGTGCTTGCTCTCCTCCCTCGAGGGGATGATGGGTCTCCCCCCCTCCTCCTCGCTACTGCCTGCTGTCTTTTACATTTTACAGTCTACCACCGGCCGGCGACTACTGGAGCGATCGCTCCAGTAGTCGCCTGGCTCCTAGTTTGATCAGCCCCCCAAGGCCGACGGGCCCTGTGGGTGGGGGGGGGGCGCGCTCGACGAACTTTCAGGCCACCAGGAATCAGGAGTCAAGATGAGGGGGAGGAGGACGAGGAAGGCGAGTAGGAGGAGGAGGAGGAGGAGAAGGAGGAGGAGGAGGAGGAGGAGGAGAAGGCAAAGCAGAGGGCGGGAGGAGGGCTTCCGCTAGGTCGATGAGGAAAGAGCGAGGGGAAAGCTAAACACATTCTCGTGTGGGGTCCTACCGTCGGTGTGTATATGTATGTTTGTATGCGTAATTGTATGCACGCTAGTATATATATATATATGTATGCATGCATGTATGCATGCATGCATGCATGCATGTTTATAGGTATGCATGTTTGTACATGTGTATGATGGATGTGTGGATATATTTAAGTAGGTATGCTTTATGTACCTGTGTATGCATGTATGCATGTATGCCTGCATTCACATATGCATACATGTATATACGTATGCATGCATTTATGCATGTATACATACACATATGCATGTATGCATGTATTCATATGTGTACATACTTGTTTGCTTGTTTGTGTGTTTGTAGGCTTGTATGTATGGATGTATGCATTTATGTATATGTGCATGCACTGATGTATGTATGTATGCACGCATGTATGCATATGTGCATGTAGATATGTACGCATGCATGCATGCAGGTGTATACATGTATGTATGTAGGTAGGTATGTATGCATGCATGCATGAATGCATACATATATGCATGTATGTATGCATGTATGCCTGTATGTATGCATGCATGGACGCATGCATGTATGTATGCATGTATGCATGCATGTATGCATGCATGTATGCATATATGCATGTATGCTTGTATGCATGTATGCATGTATGCATGTATGCACGTATGCATGTATTTATGTATACATGTCTGTACGTACGTGCGTATGCGTATGCGTATGCGTATGCGTATGCGTATGCGTATGCGTATGCGTATGCGTATGCGTATGCGTATGCGTATGCGTATGCGTATGCGTATGCGTACGCATGCATGCATGCATGCATGTATGTATGTATGTATGTATGTATGTCTATATATATATATGTATGTATGTATGCATGTATGCATGTATGTATGTATGTATGTATGTATGTATGCATGCATGCATGCATGCATGCATGCATGCATGCATGCATGTATGTATGTATGTATGTATGTATGTATGTAATGTATGTATGTATGTTTAGATGTATAGATGTATGCATACATGCATGCATGCATTACTGTATGTGTGTATATATATGTTGTTTAATGTGGTGGGGGGGCAAGCGCCCCGCTGGGCGAGTGGCCGCGGTGATGTGCTCGCAGTGCCCGCAGGGCTCGGGCATCCGCCGCCGCCGCCGTGCGTCCCGTGGGGGGAAGGCGCGCCTCCTTCCCCAGACGCCCAACGTCTCGAACGTGTCATGGCCGAGGTCTCTCGCCGCTTCCGGCCCCGGGGAGTGGACGCGGGCCCCGGGGCCGCCAAGAGACGACGCAGGACGGACCGTTGCGGCCCAGCTGGGGTCGAAGCGGACGGGGTCGGTAGATCGCGCCGCGTCGCCGATGCATCCGCGATGCGGTTCGATGTGGAGCCCGATTTTCTCCACGCCGACGTTGCCGATGTATCGCCGACGTCGCCGATGCATCGGCGACCCTATCCCCCCGAGTTGGCGCGATTCTCTGACCCCACATATTCGGACCCCATCTGGGAGACCTCCATGTTCGGGCACTGGGACCGTCAACGACACGACTCAGGATGAAGCGCAGGCCGTGGGGAAGGGGTTGGGACTTCGGAAAACCAGTGTTGAACGAATCAGGACATCGGACGTCTGTGTCCCCGCGGACGGGGGAGAATCCCACCAAGGTCCCCCCCAAAACCCCGGCGGAACCCTGCAGGATCCCCCCTGTGTTCGCGGCAGAGCCTGTGAGTTGAGGGCGCCCCTCCTCCCTCCACTCCGTCCGCACTGACGTCCGACGTCCAGCCTGTCTCAGGGCGTTGGTCCCAAGCTCCAGGGCCCCCCACGTCCAGGGCTGCTTTCTCGCCGTGGGTCGTTCCGGGCGGGTTTCCGGGCCCACAGCCAGACCCCAGGGCCCGAATTTATGAAACAAGTTGCGCCGTGAGCAGAGTGACGACGGTCGAAGTCTGAGCATCCGCTTCCCTTCCGCCCAGAGGAGGAGGAGACGAGACGAAGAATGATGAGGAGGAAGGTCAAGTGACCACGTCGCAATAATTGAGGATGAGGGGGATGAGGAGGATGAGGAGGGAGGAGGAGGGGGAGGAGGAGGAGGAGGAGGAGGAGGAGGAGCCCCTCCACAGCCCCAAGAGCCAAGAGGCCCTTACGGCCCCCCACTGACAGTCTTTTGTCCAGGCGCCACCTCCGAAACCTCTCCGTCACTGCTCGTCCCTCGCTCCTCGCTCCTCTCTCCCTCCTCCTCCTCCTCCTCCTCCTCCTCCTCCTCCACTCCTCCTCCTCCTCCTCCCCTCCTCCTCCTCCTCCCCTCCTCCTCCTCCTCCTCCCCTCCTCCCTCCTCCCTCCCTCCTCCTCCTCCTCCTCTCCTTCTCCCTCCTCCCTCCTCCCTCCTCCCTCCTCCCTCCTCCCTCCTCGCTCCCCTCTCCTCCTGGAGGGAGAGGGTCGGATGACCCCCCCCCCTTCCGAGGTAGCGCCGTCGTCGCCGGTGGCCAGCGGCGCAGCCCACGCCGTCGGCACGGTCGGCCACCCGGCCGCGGTCGTCGCAGCCGTTGCCTTCGCCGTATTTGTCGTCGTCGATGCCCCCGTCGTCTTGGCCATCTTCGCCGTCTTTGCCGTCGTCGCCGTCGTCGTCTTTGCCGTCGTCGTCGTCGTCGTCGTCGTCGTCGTCGTCGTCGCCGTCGTCGTCGTCGCCGTCGCCGTCGTCGTTGCTGTCGCCGCCGCCGCCGCCGCCGCCGCCTCCCTCGTCGTCCTCGTCGTCGTCGTCGTCGTCGTCGTCGTCGTCGTCGTCGTCGTCGTCGTCGTCGTCGTCGTGGTTGTTGTCGATGTCGTCTTCGCCGTCTGTGCCGTCCTCGCCGCTGCCGTTGCCGTCGCCGCCGTCGCCGTCGCCGTCGCCATCGAAGTCGTCGTCGTCGTCGTCGTCGTCGTCGTCGTCGTCGTCGTCGTCGTCGTCGCCGTCGTCGCCGTCGCCGTCGTTGTCGTCGTCGTCTCGTCGTCGTCGTCGTCGTCGTCGTCGTCGTCGTCGTCGTCGTCGTTGTCGTCGTCTTTGCCGTCGTCGTCGTCGTCGTCGTCGTCGTCGTCGTCGTCGTCGTCGTCGTCGCCGTCCTCGCAGGCGGAGGGGGAGGACCTGTCTCTGGGGTCGCGATTACCCGCCTCTCCACTCGTCAGGGACAGCTTCCCACTTGGAGCATAGCGCGGCAGCACCCGGCGGCTTGTGTCGGATCGCGCTGGGCGCCGTCGCCTCGGCCCGATTCCCTGCCGCTCGCCGCTGTCTGGGCGGGCGCGCCTGCGCGCGAGCGGCCTCGTGAGTCGTCGGCGCTGTGCGGAGCACAGCCTCCACTGCCGAGCTGGCATGCTCCGCATAGGTTTTGTCGTTCTGGGGTGTTGCGATTCCGACTCGGTCTTCTTCGTTCCCAGCCTTCGGTGAAGAAAGGGCGCCCGACCATTCGGTGACGCGAGGCTGGTCGGCCACTCCATCGGCGCCGCCGGCGATCTAGATGGCCTTCTGTCCAGCGGCACCCGACTAGATCGGGGCACGAGGCTCGTCGGCCACCCCGTTGGTGCCGTCGATGATCGAGACGAGCTCCAGCCAAGCAGCGCCCGACTATTTTGGGACATGAGGCCGGTCGGCCACCCCGTCGGCTGTGTCGTCGATCTGGAGGGTCTCGCGCGCTGCTGTCCACGGGTCAGCGTGTGTTTCAGATACCGTGCCCTTGAGCAGGCCGAGGATCTCCTGCCCACGGCGCACGCCGCCAGCAGCGCGAAGACCGCACCCACCCACTGGCGGGTGCCGTGGCCGCGTTGAGCGCGGCCCCCGCTGCCCACAAGGCAATGCTGCTGGTGGACCACAGGATAGTGTCGAGCGGTGGCACCGCCACGGCCACTGCCACAGCCGTGGCCAGCGGGCCGTTTCCCGTGGTGCCGCCGCCGGGCCGGCGGCCACAGCAGCCTGCGCACACCGCTGGCCAGGCAGAGCCCGCAGCCGCGCCCCGTGGTCGGGGGACTCCCGCGCCTGCCGCGCCGCATCTTCTGCCGCGCCGCAGCTGCTGCCGCGTCCGCGGTTCGGGGCGCTCCCAGAGCGCTGCTCGAGGTGCCCTGGCGCCTTTTTGCGGAGCCTCGCTCCGCCTCGGGCCACGGGACGTGGATCAGACCCGTTCTCCGCTGCCCGGCCGCCCGCGGCGGCGCGTGCACGACGTGCCCACGTGTGCCAGGCCAGCGGGCCAGAAGGTGACGCAACGGGGCCTGCCTGAGCCGTTGGCCAGATCGGAGAAGGGGGAGGAGGAGGAGGAGTGTGGGGGGGAGTTTTTTGTTCGCGGTAGTCCAGGGCTTCAGTCTTCAGGCTCTGTGGTGGTGCTGGTGCTGGAGGAGGCCCCTCTCCCAGCATCTTTCTGCCCCTCTCGCTCTGCCCCCTTCTCCCAGCCGCGCCTTGCCCGCTCGCAGGGTCTCCTTCTGCAGCCGTTTCGACTTTTTGTTCCCTCCCTCCTCCCTCCTGCCTCCTCCCTTCCTCCCCTCCTGCCTCCCTTCCTCCCCGCATCCCTCCCGTGTGGACATACGCCAATGCCGATCCTGGCCAGGTCCATCCTTGGCCCAAGCTCGGTGCCGGAGGGCTTGCCGCACCCCGGGCCCAGGATGGGCCTGGCCAGCTGTCGGCATTGGTGTCCGCCTGGCGTCCCCCTACTCGGCACCGCTTCCGCCCCACCCCCCTCCCCCCCCAGGCGGGCCCAGGAGGAGGACATGTCGCTCCAGCAGCGTCCCTCGAAGAAAAACAAACGCCATGAGCATAAACTGTCGGCGCTCCGCGCGGATCTCTTGGATCCGCGCATGGGCCCGCCCGGCGGCGCCTCCGGCGCCGCCCCTAGAACGCGCTCCGCGCGCCACGGAGGGCGTCCAGCGCAGATCCGAGAAATCCGCGCGGAGCGCCAACAGTTTGTGTTTATGCCGTTGTTTCTGATTCTAGTCCCGGAGCGCTCTCAGAGCGCTCCGGAAATCCTTCGGAGCGGCCGCGGCGCCCGGTGTGCGTCCTGCCGACCGCCAGGTCTCCGAGTTTCCTGATCTGTCATCAGAGCGCCTCCTCGCACAGCGTTCCAGACATCCGGCGGCCCCCCCAGAAGTCCCTACTCCGAGTTCCTTCATAAGCGTCGGGGGGGCGTCACCCCCGCCGACAGCCCCACATGGACCCCCGTCACGGGCAGCCACCGCGCGCCGAAGGCGCTCCGACCCCCGTCGCGGGGCGACGACGCTGCGAGGTTGACCCCCGTCGGGTGGGTCCCCCCCCCACGCTTATGAACAACCCAGAGTCACCTTTTCCCGGGGCGGGCTTTTCGCCACGGCTTTCTTCCCCAGGGCGGGCTCTTCATCACGACCCTCTCCCGGGAGCCACTGGAGGCGACGACAGGGGCGAATAGCCCAGGGGGGAGCAATACATGTATGTATCCAGGGGCGCCGATGGTACATGCCTTCCTTCGGTGAGGCTCCCGGGCGAACACGTGTAACGCCCGCAGTCTGGGCTCGTCTGGCGCCCCCGCCTCTCTGCACCTCCTCCTCCTCCTCCTCCTCCTCCTCGTCGTCGTCCTCCTCCTCCTCCTCCTCCTCCTCCTCGTCTCGACCTGCGCCCGCGGGCGCCTTCCTGGACACCACTGGCGCCCCCGGCGCCGGGGGCCTCCGGCGCCGGGAGGCGCCGGCGAACGTGGGCAGATTCGCCGACGCCCCAGGATGGAAAGAAGCACACAGACACCAGTAATGGTCGACTCCCAGGAGAAAGTGGGGAAATAGGAGATATGCAAAGGGGGGGGGGAGACAAGCGCTCAGAAACTGTGGGGACATCTGGGGAATCCTGGGATCTGTGTGTATCTCTATCGGTGTGTCACTGGGCCCCCGCGCCTCTCCCCCCTCCCTCCTCCTCCCGCCGGGCGTGCCCCGCGGCGCGGCGGCGCGGCGGGGATGCTCTTCCCGCCGGGGGCGCAGGCGCAGGCGCCGCGCGTGCCCGCCTACCAGCCCCCGCTGCACGCCCCGCACCTGTGCGGGCCCTACCCGCGGCCGGAGCCAGGGTGGCCTGGGCGCGGGGGCGACGGTGCGCCGCCGCCGCCCGCGCCCTCGCGGCTCTCCTCCCCCTGAGATCCGACTGATGGGCCTGCTTTCCACCAGCACCACCATAAGCTGGAGGGGGGGAGGAGGTGGAGGACGAGGAGGAGGAGGAGGAGGAGGAGGAGGAGGAGGAGGAGGAGGAGGAGGAGGAGGAGGAGGAGGAGGAGGAGAGGAGGAGGAGGAGGAGGAGGAGGAGGAGGAGGAGGAGAAGGACGAGGAGGAGGTGGAGGAGGAGGAGGAGGATCCCCTCCCCCTCTAACATATGGTGGTGGTGGTGGTGGTGGTGGTGGTGGAAAACAAGCCCATCATCCGACGCTCCAAAGGAATTGGGGCAGTCGGTCTCTGGCCGTTTTCGGCCTCCGGGGGCCCTCGCCGGGCCTCGGCAGCGCCAAGAGACGAGCCAGGACCAAAGAGCTGGCCCCCGAGGAGCGGTCTGGACCTCCAGGCCCCACGCATCGAGCAAATTGTAGAGCAGTTGGATGTCTGGGCCTCTTCGAAGAGCAAGCCGCGGCACGAGCGGCACTGCGCGGAGCTCTCCCCGCGCCCCCGCGGACCTCCCGGATCGGCGCTGGGGCCGCCCCCGGCGCGGCCCCCCGCGCGCCAGGGAGGGGGGGGGGCCCAGCGCCGAGCCGAGACGTCAGCGCGGACCTCCGAGAAATGAAGCTCGTGCTCCTCCTCCTCCTCCTCCTCCTCCTCCTCCTCCTCCTCCTCCTCCTCCTCCTCCTCCTCCTCCTCCTCCTCCTCCTCCTCCTCCTCCTCCTCCTCCTCCTCCTCCTCCCTCCTCTCCTCCTCCTCCTCCTCCTCCTCCTCCTCCTCCTCCTCCTCCCGCTTTTAGCTCCTCTGTCCCCGCGGCCCCCTCGCGGCCACGGACCGACCCGTGCCACTCGCGGCCGTCGAGCCGAGTCGGAGCGGGCCGCGGCGTCGGGCCGGCGGGGGCGGTCGCGCCAGGCGAGGCGCAGCGGCGTCGTGGCCCCGTCGTGGTGCTGGTGGTGGTGGTCGTCGGAATCGCCCTCGGAGTCGCCAGAACCGACCAAGTCGCCAGAGTTAGGGGGCCACATGCGAACCCTACCCCTACCCGCCACGATTTCTGATGGGTGGGGGGGTGGGGTTCACTTCGTTCGGGAGCTCCCGAGTGAAATGAACCTCCCCCTCCCCCTCAGAAATCGTGGGGGGTAGGGGTAGGGTTCGCAGTTGGCCCCCTAAGAGTCGTCCGGGTCGCCAGAAGTGTCCAGGAGCCGCCAGTATCGTCAGAATCGTCGATCCATTCGGGCTCGTGGTCACGTCGCGGCCGCCGCCGGGCTCGCCCCGGTGGCCCTGCGCAGGCAGGCTGCCGTCGCCCCGTGCGCAGTCCCCCCCCGCGAGAGCCAGCGGCTCCCGGGGGGGGGGGGGGGTGGAGGGGGCCGCGAGGTGGCTCCCGTGCGGTCGCAGGGGGTCGTTGGGGCTCGCTCCTCCTCCGCCCCCCTCCTCCCACCTCTCCCTCGTCCACCTCCTCCCTCGTCCTCCTCCTCCGCCTCCCTCCTCCTCCGCCCTCCTCCCTCCTCCGCCCTCCTCCTCCTCCGCCCTCCTCCTCCTCCGCCCTCCTCCTTCTCCGCCCTCCTCCTCCTCCTCCTCCTCCTCTCGAGGAGGGACAAACTACACAAGCGTAAGCTTTCGGAGGTCCGCGCGGAACTCCTACAGTTCACGTTTATGCCGTGTTCTGTCCCTCCATTTGCTCACCTCCCTCCTCCGCGGGTGCCGGCCACGCGCAGGGGGGGGTGCGTGGAGGGGCGATGGCTTCTTAGAAGCACTTGTGCTTCTTATAAGGCGCGGGCCTTGTCTATAGATGTAGGGCCCGCGCCTCCTAAGAAGCAGCCTCCTTCTAAGAAACCTCTCCCCTCCCCGTACCTCCCTCTGCGCGCCGCCAGCGGTGCGTGCGGCTGCTCGACGCAGGCAGCGCTCAGAGCGGCGAGAGCGGGGAGCCTGCGAGGGCTCCCGCCTCTCTTCTCGGGCCTCGGAGCTGTGGCCGGGAGCGGCGCGTTCCCCCGGCTGCCGCTGCCACTCCCGCGGGCAGGGTCTTGCCGCCCGATGCTGGAGCGAGCGAGGAAGCCGCGCTCGGGGGCGGCATCACGTCGCAGAGAAGGAAAGGTACCGATACCGGTACCCTCCCCCCGCTTTTCCCTTTTTGGGCCTCCTGGGAGGCCCTCGTCGCCACGGCTGGATTCGCGTCGAAGTTCTGGTCAGAACGCACCCCGGGAGAGGTCCGGAGAGTAGCGGTATCGGTACCTCTTGATTTCCTCAGCTCGGGGGCGGCGTCGCGTCGTGGCAGCAGCGAGTAACTTTGGCCAAGAGCCATCAACTCAGAGTGTGCGACATTCGCCGCCGGGTCACAGTTACCCAGACTCTGAGTGGTCACCTCGGGGCTGCGCAGAGCTTGCTGTCGCCCCAGACGTGGCCTTGGCCGATCTAGGGATCTTGGTTTTGGCCAGGTGCGATCGCGTTGTGCGGGCGCTGGATTGTCGATCATGCTCACCCCTGGTTCTGCCCCCGAAATTCGAGGCTCCAGCTCGTCGTCTTCGTCGTCTTCATCGTCGTCGCTTTCTCCTCCTCGAAGGTGGTCAGCACGCGCCGCTGCAGGTTTACTGCGACCTCGACGGCGTGCTTGCCGATTTCAACAAGGGCTGCCTGGAGCTCTTCCCCGAAGGGGGTCCGATCGCAGAGAAGATGCCCACTCACACAGTCACGAAGCTCACGTACGAGGAGGAAACCGAGATGTGGCGCAGAGTCGAGGCGAAGCCCGACTTCTTCGCCTCGCTGCCCTGGACCAGCGATGGCCCAGAGCTGTGGCGTTGGCTCGACTGGAACATCGTGCCCCCGCCTGCAATTCTGACTGGACTGCCAGTCGGCCGTGCAGGGCAGATGGCGTCCAAGCAGAAGGAGCAGTGGTGCCACCAGAAGCTGGGGGAGCACGTCGCGGTCTTCTGCTGCGGCACGCGGAACAAGCAGAAGTTCAGTGGGCCGAACTGTGTGCTGGTTGATGACCGGGGAGACCTGCGAGAGGCATGGGAGGCTCGCGGAGGCGTCTTCGTCCACCACACCTCGGCAGTGGAGAGCATCCGCCAGCTGCGCGAGGTGCTGGAGGGCTACCTCCAGCAGGTGCCCGCGGGGGGCTGCGGCGTCGAGAGGCCTATCCACCTGCTCAGCGTCTGCTGGGCCGCGCAAACGCCAGCGGGCTGCTTCCGGCCCAGTTGCCGTTACCACCACGTGCCGATATCTCGTCACCACCGTAGTTGGATCCAGCTGTGGGCTTTCATGTGGTGGAACAAGCGCATGTTCCACGAGCTGGAGAGGCTGACGGATTGCGTGCGGGCAGTGTACATGCCAGCGCACGAGGTCTCTTTCAACCCGTGGACCGACAAGAGCATGGACCAGCAATCTAAAGGAGCGTTCCGACGCGTGTTCGAAACCTTGCGGGACAGCTGCGAGCTGGGGCTGCCCTTTGACTTCCTTCGCGCAGTGGGCCCGCAGAGCGGAGACACCTCGCTGCTGTCCCCTCTACCGCGGCTGCCTGCGCAGGTGACGGGAGTGCTCGAGAGGGTGAGGGACTGCGTGACGCGATGCGATGACCTCGGGGCAGAATGCCACGTTGTGGTGGCTGGGAGCGTGGGCTTGGGCGTCGACGTTGATGGGTCCGATCTGGATCTTGTGCTGTGCTGCCCGCTGGAGTGGGATGCATGCGCGACGCTGAGGTCGCTGCAGCAGGCGCTTCTGCGCGACGGGCTGTCCGAGGAGGTGACTTTCCTGGAGCAGGCCGACGTGCCGCTCATCGCCTTTGGGCTCAACGGGCTGGCGGTGGATGTTGTCGTGAACCAGATGGGCTCCGTTCGCGACGCGCTCCTCTTCAGCTACGCGATTCGGAGCTCGGGCTCGGAGCACAAGGCGTTCCTGCGGCTCGTCAAGGTGTGGCTCAAGAGGCGGTGCATACCGGGCATGAAGCAGGGGGGATACCCGACGCTGACCTGGGTGCGAATGGCCGTGCGCTTCTACCAGGAGCACGCGCCCGAGACGAGCCCTCCCCTCCGCGCCGAGGCCCCGCACCACTGGCTCCGGCGGCTCTTCGTCTGGGCCAGCCGGGGCCTGCCGAGGGGTGGGACCTCGACGACGGTCGCGGGCGAGCAGGCCGAGGCAGGTGGCAGCCGCGCGGAGTCGACCGTGCCGGTGGCCACCCTCCTGCTCTTCCTAAGCGAGATGTTCGGGTTCCTGGAGGTCCCACCAGATAGGGGGCCACATGCGAACCCTACCCCTGCCCCCCTACGATTTCCGAGGGGGAGGGTGGGGTTCACTTCGCTCGGGAGCTCCCGAGCGAAGTGAACCCCCCACCCTCCCCCTCAGAAATCGTGGGGGGGGGGCAGGGGTAGGGTTCGCAGGTGGCCCCCTGCCAGATGCCGCCGCCGCCGAGGACTTCCCCGCCGCAGACCCCCACCTGCACCTGTGCCCGGTGGGCCCGTGGGGCGGGCGCCGCGCGCTGTTCTACGCGAGGGAGGGGGCTGGCGCGTCGGGCGTGGCCCTGTGCTCGGTGCTCGCAGTCCTCGGGGGCCCCGCCGCGGAGGTCCGCGAGTGCCAGTGCCAGCGCTGCGCCGCGGGCGACCCGGGCTGCCAGCCGATCAGGTACGTGTCGCGGCGCAGCCGGGATTGGCTGGTGGTGGCCGCCCGGGAGGACGCCCAGCGCCTGCGCGCGAGCGCCGCGCTGAAGGGCGTGGGCGTGCTGAAGAGGAGGGGCGCCGGCAGCCAGAGCCAGGGGGCCCAGGATCGAGGGAGGCGCATCGGCGCAAACAGAAGCTTTCGGAGGTCCGCGCAGATGTCTTGGACCTTCGCTGGGACCCCCCGGCGGCGCCTCCGGCGCCGATCCAAGAAACCTGATCGGACAAGAACGGGAAGCGCCGCTGTAGTCAAATGGGCGTATTGGGCGAAGAACACAGTGAAGGCGAGGACAACGAGGAGTCGATGACGAGGACGACGTGGCGAACGTGAGGATAGCGAGGAGGAGCATGAGGACAACGAGGAGGAAGAGAAGCACAAGGACGAGGACGAAGAGAACGAGGGCGAGTACGAGGAGGAATGCGGAGGGCGATGATGACGACGACGACGACGACGACGACGACGACAGAGGACAGTACGAGGCAATTGGAGCAAGACGTTGCTCCTGGCGCCGTGCGGGGTTCTCTTGGGGCCTGTTGGGGGCTTCTTGGGGGCCCCTTGGGTCCTCTTATGGGCTTCTGGGGTTTTCTTGGGCTGTCTGGGCGCGTCGTGGGGTTCTGTGGGAGCTTTCTTAGGCCGTCTCGGCGCTGGGGGCCTCCTGGGACGCTCCCGGGAGTCTCTTGGGGCCTTCTTGGCCCTTCTTGGGCCGTCTTGGGGTTCTTGTGAGCTGTCTGGGTGGCTCCTAGAGCGCTCTTGGGGGTCTCTCGGGGTCTTCTTGGGCGCTCCTGGGGCTCTCCGCGGCGTCTTTTGGGCCTCCCTTGGGCCGTTGGAAAACACTCCAACAGCGATTGGAACACGACGTCGATGCGGAGTCCCCTCTTGGGCCGATTTTTGGAGGATGCCTCGAGCGAAACGGCCATTTTCCAAACATCCGCCAGCGCAGTTTCAAAGTGCGGCGCGTACCCGATTATTAATTTTTACCACCAAGAAACGGTCCACGCCAGGGGCGCTTCCCGTCATCCGCGCGGGCCTCCGAACGCTGATGTGTATGCAGGTTTCCTTCCTAGAAAGGAGGAGGGGCGGGAGTGGATGTTGCTGCACCCGAACCAGCTGGTGACGCAGGTCGACGCGACGGCCGACGCCGCGCGCGCGCTGGCCACGCTGCAGCGGCTGGCGGACGGGGCCAGCTGGCTGCCGGAAGCGGAGCCCGTGTCTCCGCGCATCGGTCGCAGCGTGCTGCTCATGGCTCGCCTGCCGGTCATGTCCGGGAAAGCTGCACCAGCAGCCTGGCCTCCCAGAGGCCCCATTTTTCAGCACTGGAGGCCTAAAGACCCAAAACACGGAGCGAAGCCGCCTAGCACCAAGACGATATGATAGCTTTTGGGTCGGTTTTCCAAGTCGCGTGCTAACGCGACTTGGTTTCGCTTGAGACATCCTGAAAAAAGTGTGATCGCTTCGCTTGATGTTGCTATTTCAACATAACTTGATCTTGCTATCTCAACATAACGTTCCGAGGTGATAGTGAAGTTTGGCCTCCGCGCCCCGCGCCCCCGACCAAACTCTTATTGGTCGACGATAAAAAACTCTAACGACTTAAGGGGGGGGGTAACATTATTATCGTGGGCATGGGGTTATTGTCTTAGCCCTCCTCCCAGCAGGTCAGGGCAGGGGCGCCCGCGGGCGCGCCGCCTCCGCGCTGGCAGGCGATGGGAGAGGCGGAGCTCCACGAGCGGGAGCCGCGCCGGCGAGCGCTGGAGGAGCTGCGGGCGCAGCGCCTGGCGCTGGAGCGGCTGAGGCGCGGGCGGGGAGGAGGAGGAGGAGGAGGAGGAGGAGGAGGAGGAGGAGGAGGAGGAGGGGGAGGAGGAGGAGGGGGAGGAGGGGGAGGAGGAGGAGGAGGAGGAGGAGGAGGAGGATGCTGTCGGGCCTGTTCCTCCACAGGAGGAATGCTCAAACACAGTCCAAAAAGTAGTCAGGGGACGAGTCTTGTTCGACTATCTTTGGATCTGTGTGAAGCTTTTCTGACCGCTTGACATGGTTCGCCCAAAGTCCGCCTGTAGGAGGACATGCCCGACCGAAGGCTATGACGTGCACCAATCCGTTCCAGAGCCTTCCGGAACCCTCGCAGAGCCTTCTGGAACGCTCTGAGAGGGCCGCGGCGCCCGAGGCATCCTCCCGAGCCGCCGGATCTCAGAGATTCTCGGCCTATCCTCCCCCGATTTTGTAGCCTCGTCTTATGTTGTTCTCATCGTACTCAAGGACCATATCTCATAAACAATTTCGAGCACCCGGAGAAGTGTCGAAAGAGTGTCGAAACGGTGTAGAAACAGTGTCTCCCGAGGCCCGACACGTGAAGATCCTCGAGTTTGTGGGTACTTTTATGGTGCTCGAAGTTCTTTCTGGTGATCACAGGGGAACAAGCAGTCACATAAACATAAAAACTCGGAGGTCCGCGCGGATTTCTCGGATCCGCGCTGGGGCCCCCCGGCGGCGCCTCTGGCGCCGCCCTCGGCGCGCTCCGCGCGCCAGGGAGGGGGGATCCGAGTTTTTATGTTTATGCCACTTTTCGTTCCCCTAGATCAAGGCTTCAGTCGGCTGGAACATCGTAAGCCTCGTCCTGGCCTCACCTTGCGAGGCGGGCCAGCAGCGTCCACGCCCTGCGCCTGGCCCTCCAGCAGGAGCTCCCCTTCGTCGCCGGCACGGAGGCGATGCGGGAGGCTCGGGGCGCAAGAGTGAAGTCGGGCCTGTCCCCCTACAGGAGGAAAATTCAAAAATAGTCAAAAAATACTTTGGGGACTATTTTTGAGTATCTTTTGGCAGTTTTGGAATATTTTTTAGGTATTTTTTATTTTTGTTCGAAAATCCCCTGGTAGGGGGTCACGCCCGACTTAACGCAAGAGACGGGGGTCAACGCAAACGGGGGTCAGCCAGAGCGCCGGATCTTGCAGGATCCTGCAGGGCCAGGGACGCACTGACCCGGGTTTGGGTGCAGGATCCTGCAGGATCCTGCAGGATCTTGCAGGATCCTGCGCGACCTGGCCGACCCGGGTCTGGATTTACCCGGGTCAGAAGTCGGAGGGAGAACAAGCGATGCCAACACCACCAGGGGGCCCACCTCCAGCGAGGAGGTCCACAATGCCTCCCCGAGCGAGAGACTGGGGATGCCTCGAGCGAGAGGGGGGGAGCACACCACTAGGGAGACCCCCTTGCCTCCGCGCATCTCCTCGCCCTGTTGGTGTTGGTGTCGCCTTTCCTTGTTCCTAAGATTAAGTCGGGCGTGTCCCCCTACAGGGGGATTTTCGACGAAAAAAAAAGTACCCCCAAAATACCCCCCAAAAGGTAAAAAATACTCAAAAACAGTCCCCAGACTATGTTTTGACTATTTTTGAACTTTCCTCCTGTGGAGGGACAGGCCCGACTTACTCCTAAGGAGATCCCCGAGAGGCGGAGGCGCGCCTGCGGGCCATGGCCGAGGAGGCGCCGCCCCCCGGAGCGGCGGCGGAGCCGGCCGGGGGCGCCGACCTGGCCGCGCAGCGCAGCGGCGGCGAGGGCTCGGACGAGAGCGAGCCGGAGTGGCAGGGGGAGGCTCGTTTTTTTGTTGAACATTATTTATTCTAAAGAATAATTATTGTTGGGACCCCTGGTGCGCGACCCCCTCGCCGCGCCTAGGCCGCAGCTACATTTTCATCATTTTCGTGAGGAAGCCTCAGGTAATACGATGTCATCAAGATCCGGTTGTTTTGTTCCCCCCCGCTGTCCCTTGCAAAAAACACTATAAAATGAAATTTCTTGTTCTAAAATAACCAAACTTCAAGAATCCCTTGCAAAAAATAAGGTAAAGTGGACATTCGCGCGCGCAAGACGAAATCCTTCCAAAACCTTAGTGTTCGTAGCGATTTCAACATAAAAACATCAAAAAACCAATGTTTTTTTTTTTTTTTTTTTTTTTTTTTTTTTTTTTTTTTTTTTTTTTTTTTTTTTTTTTTTTTTTTTTTTTTTTAAAAGTGTCACAATTTCATCCCGCGCGCTCTTGCGGATTTGCAGGAAACCCAACTTTTTTAAACATTTCTGTCAAACGGGCTTTTGCGATCAACTTCTTCACGTGCTTCGAACTTCTCCAACAACGGTTGCGCACCTGCCAGGGCCATCATCCCTGTCAAATAATACCATGCGGGACACATTCGTTTTTTCTTTCCGTGCGCACGCCGAAATCTTCAAAAACCATTGGGTTTCGTAGGAATTTTAGCACCGCGCAACATAAAATCATTTTTCGCACCGTAGGCCCTTCAAATCGTCGTCGTCGTATACTAAGCTAGTTTCCACAAGATGTTACCACAAGAAGTCATTGAAACCATGCGCCAGTGTAGTAGCCACGGTCGTCCGCATGCCACGAAGTGAAGTGTCCGAACGTCATAGGGCGGGAAGCTGGGTGTGGGTGGTGGCGAAGAGTCGTTTGGAAATTGGTAGAGCTTGAACCGGCCCCCCCACAAAGTGGGGGTATTGGCGGGCGTCGTATGAAAACCCTGGCACTGGTGAGAACGGAGTGTCCCCACGTGCTAGTAATTGTTGTTGTTGTGTTGTTGTTGTGTTGAACATTATTAATTCTAAAGAATAATTATTGTTGGGACCCCTGGTGCACGGCCCCCCTGCGCCGCCTAGGCCGCAGCTACATTTTCATCATTTTCGTGAGGAAGCCTCAGGTAATTCGATGTGATCAAGATCCGGTTGTTTTGTTTCCCCCCGCTTTCCCTTGCAAAAAACACTATAAAATGACATTTCTTGTTCTAATATAATCAAATTTCAAGAATCCCTTGCAAAAAATAAGGTAAAGTGGACATTCGCGCGCGCAAGACGAAATCCTTCCAAAAGCTTAGTGTTCGGAGCGATTTTAACATAAAAACATAAAAAAACCAATGGTTTTTCAACAAAAAATGTCAAAATCTCATCCCGCGCGCTCTTGCGGATTCGTAGGAAACCCAACACTTTTTTAAACATTTCTGTCAAACGGGCTTTTGCGAGCAACTTTTTCGAACTTCTGCAACAACGGTTGCGCACCTGCCAGGGCCATCATCCCTGTCAAATAATACCATGCGGGACACATTCGTTTTTTCTTCGCGCGCGCACGCCGTCGTCGTCGGCCGCGGGGCCCTGAATAGTAGCCACGGTCGTCCGCATGCCACGAAGTGAAGTGTCCGAACGTCATAGGGCGGGAAGCTGGGTGTGGGTGGTGGCGAAGAGTCGTTTGGAAATTTGGTAGAGCTTGAACCGGCCCCCCCACAAAGTGGGGGTATTGCCCGCCTCCTATGAAAACCCTGGCACTGGTGAGAACGGAGTGTCCCCACGTGCTAGTAATTGTTGTTGTGGTTGTTGTTGTTGTTGTTGTTGTTGTTGTTGTTGTTGTTGTTGTTGTTGAACATTATTTCTTCTTAAGAATAATTATTGTTGGGGCCCCTGGTGCACGACCCCCCGCCGCGCCTAGGCCGCAGCCACGTTTTCATCATTTTCGTGAGGAAGTCTCAGGCAAAACGGGTTGGTCCGGATCCGGTTGTGTTGTTACGATCGGTTTTCCCTTGCAGAAAATAAGCTAAAGTGGACATTTCTTGTTCTAACATAACCAAACTTCAAGAATCCCTTGCAACAAATAAGGTAAAGTGGACATTCGCGCGCGCAAGACGAAATCCTTCCAAAACCTTAGTTTTCGTAGCGATTTTAACATAAAAACATTTAAAAAAAAAAAAAAATGGTTTTTCAAACAAAAATTGTCAAACTTTCATCCCGCGCGCTCTTGCGGATTCGTAGGAAACCCAACACTTTTTAATCATTTCTGTCAAACGGGCTTTTGCGAGCAACTTTTTCGAACTTCTGCAACAACGGTTGCGCACCTGCCAGGGCCATCATCCCTGTCAAATAATACCATGCGGGACACATTCGTTTTTTCTTCGCGCGCGCACGCCGTCGTCGTCGGCCGCGGGGCCCTGAATAGTAGCCACGGTCGTCCGCATGCCACGAAGTGAAGTGTCCGAACGTCATAGGGCGGGAAGCTGGGTGTGGGTGGTGGCGAAGAGTCGTTTGGAAATTTGGTAGAGCTTGAACCGGCCCCCCCCACAAAGTGGGGGTATTGCCCGCCTCCTATGAAAACCCTGGCACTGGTGAGAACGGTGTGTCCCCACGTGCTAGTAATTGTTGTTGTTGTTGTTGTTGTTGTTGTTGTTGTTGTTGTTGTTGTTGTTGTTGTTGTTGTTGTTGTTGTTGACCCCCTTCTGGGCCATCACTCGCGTTATGCCCTCCCCCCTTCCCCTCCCCTCCCCCTCCCCTCCCCCCCTCCCCGTCCCCCCATGGCGTGACGCTCCTCCCCGCCCAGCGCGTCCCCAGCGCTGCCGCGGAGCGTCCCAGAGCGTCCCGGGGGCGTCTGGCACCAGTCTGGCACGGCGGGGGGCGTGGTGTTGCGGTATGCGTCCCCCGCCCCCCCCCCCCCCTCATGACGCCCGTCATCGCCGCGAAAGAAAAATGCGTTCTCGGGGGGCGTCAGCCCAGACATGCTCGCGGTCAGAGCAGAGGTCGGCCTCCCGGGGCCCTCGCTTATGCCCCGGAGCTGTCGACAAAATCGGCTCGGGATGACAAGCCGGCCCTGGGGAGGGGTCGTGATGTGGGAGGCCCCGCATGGAGAAATTTCACGAAGCTGCACGCCTGGGAACGGGCCTTCTAAGATGTTGCCCGTCCCGCTTCTCCAGAGTTACTTTTTTAATACGAAGGCTTAAGTCGGGCCTGTCCCCCTGCAGGGGGATTTTCAACGAAAAAAAAGAATACCCCCAACATAGTTAAAATTATTCACTGCGTGGAGCTCCCCATATGTGCATCTACTCGCATGGACCTGTCCGCCGTGAATGTGTAGGCGCAAGAGCTTTCGAATATTAACGGGCTTCAGTTGTGACGGTCTGGACATCAATCTAACTGCGAATGAATTGGAGTGTGAATGAGCCTCAGTAGTACGAGCGCGTCTCTGTGCATGAGCTTGGGGCCTCCTGGGGCCTCCTGAAACCTACTGGGGCTTCCTGGGGTCTCCAGGAGCCTCTTGGGACCTCCTGGGACCTCCTAGGAAGGTTTCGTGCCCCAGGAGAGGCGCAATCTATAGCAACAGACGTACATAAAACATTGCGGATTAGAGCCACAGGAGAAGGGCAATCTATAGGAACACGCGTAAAACACCAAGGACTCGTGCCCCAGGAGAGGCCCAATACATAGGAACATGAGAAAAACATTTAGGATTGTGTACACAGGAGAAGGACCATCTATAGAAACATTCGCAAAACATCAAAGACTCGTGCTCCAGGTGAGGCCCAATCGATAGGAGCATACGTAAAACACATGGGATTGGAGCCACTCCTGTTGCCTTCTGAGGCCTCCTGCTCCTGGGGCCTCTCGGGGCCTCCTGTTGCCTTCCGAGGCCTCCTGGCGCTTCCTGTTGCCTCCTGGGGCCTCCTGTGGTTTCCTGAGGCCTTCTGGAGCTTCCTGGGGCCTCCTGGAGCCTCTTGGGACATCCTGTGGCCTCTTGAGTCTTTCTGTGGCCTCCTGATGCCTCCTGGGACCTCATGTGGTCTCCTGGGGCCTCCTGGAGCATGTTGGAGCCTCCTGTGGCATCCTGAGAAGAATCTGCGCCCACGAGCCTGGCCACCAAAACAAGCAAACCGATCGAGACATCCTCAACATCTGGCCCACCTGGGGGGTAAAAATGAGCGCCTCGCTCGAGACATCCTCCAAATTGGGCCCAGAAACAAGCAAACCGCCTGAGACATCCCCACAAAATGGCCGCGAACGAGCCCGTGCAACCACCCCTGGCGGCTCCCCTTAGGGGTGCTGGAACCAGCGCCCCGCCTGAGACATCCTCACAATCTGCTCTCCAAGCGAAGGATGTTGGGCCCAGAAACAAGCAAACCGCCTGAGACATCCCCACAAAATGGCCGCGAACGAGCCCGTGCAACCACCCCTGGCGGCTCCCCTTAGGGGTGCTGAAACCAGCGCCCCGCCTGAGACATCCTCACAATCTGCTCTCCAAGCGAAGGATGTTGGGCCCAGAAACAGGCAAACCGCCTGAGACATCCCCACAAAATGGCCGCGAACGAGCCCGTGCAACCACCCCTGGCGGCTCCCCTTAGGGGTGCTGAGTATGAGTAAGTCTGTGTATGAGTAAGTCTGTGTATGAAAGTCTGTGTATGTGTACGTCTGGGTATGAGTAAGTCTGAGTATGACTAATACTGTGTATGAGTAAGTCTGGGTATGAGTGAGTCTGTGTATGAGTACGTCTGGGTGTGAGTAGTATGAGTAAGTCTGTGTATGAGCAAGTGGGAGTATGAGTAAGTCCGACAGGAGGGGAGGAGAAATGAGGAGGAGGGAGAAGGAGGAGTAGGAGGCGTCCAAGTAATAACAAGAACCCCATCTTAGGATATGGGGAAATAGTCAAAAATAGTCTGGGGACTATTTTTTGATGGTTTTTGATTTTTTTTGGTATTTGTACTTTTTATTTTTCGTCGAAAATCGCTTTGTAGGGGGACACGCCCGACATGAACGAAGGCCAGGGGGGGTGTCATGCGACGTGGTTCTTCAACGATCGTGTTGCACAGTGCTTCCTTTCCACAGTAGGATCGGTGCCCGCACGCCCCCCCTTGGCAAGGCCACGGGGGCCTTGACGCACCGACTCTGGGCCGAGCCCTGAGATCCGACGTAGCGACACGATTGCAACATCGTGAAGAGTCGCGTCCACGGCCCCAGACCCCGTCCTTTCTGCGCCACCTCTCGAGCTGGATCGATCTGCGAGGGCCCCAGGGCCCGAAGCCGGGCGGACAACGCCCAGCTCGAACGACGACGTTGCTGGTGCCGCCGACGACGACGACGACGACGACGCCGGCGCCGACGACGACGACGACGCCGACGCCGACGCCGACGACGACGCCGCCGACGCCGACGCCGACGCCGACGACGACGACGACGATTCCGGCGCCAACGATGACGGCGACGCTGGCAACGACGATGACGACGACGACGGCGACGGCGACGGCGCCTACGACGACGACGTCAACGACGACGACGCCTACGCCGACGCCGACGCCGACGCCGACGACGCCGAGGACGACGACGATGACGACGACGATGACGACGACGGCGCCGACGATGACGACGACGACGCCGACAACGACGACGACCGCGCCGACGACCATCACGACGACGACGACGACGACGACGACGACGGCGCCGGCGCCGACGACGACGACGACGTCGACGCCGACGCCGACGGCGACGCTGGTGCCGACGCCGATGACGCGACGCCGACGCCGCCGACGACTACGACGCCGACGCGACGACGATGCCGACGACGCCAAACGACGACGACGGTCGTTCGTCGCCGGGCCCGACGACGACGAAGACGAACGTACGACGGACCGGCCGGCGCCGACGACGACGACGACGACGCCGACGCCGGACGCCGAGACGCCGCCGCCGACGCCGACGACGACGCCGAACGAGACGACGACCGATTCCGGCGCCAACGAGGACCGGCGACGTGGCAACGACGGATGACGGACGACGACCGGCGACGGCGACGGCGCCCACGACGACGACGTCAACGACGACGACGCCTACGCCGAGCCGACGCCGACGCCGGACGACGCCGAGGACGACGACGATGACGACGACGATGGACGACGGACGGCGCCGACGACGACGACGACGACGCCGACAACCCCCCCCCCCCCCCCCCCCTGTACGGACGACCGCGCCGGACGACCATCACGACGACGACGACGCACGACGACGACGACGGGGCGCCGGCGCCGACGACGACGACGACGTCGACGCCGACGCCCGACGCGACGGCGGTGCCGACGCGATGCCGCCGACGCCGACGCGCCGACGACGACGACGGCCGACGCCGACGACGATGACGACGTACGCCAACGACGACGACGTCGTCGTCGACGCCGACGACGACGAAGACCCCGGACGACGACGGCGGCCGGTGACGACGACGACGACGACGACGCCGACGCCGACGCCGCCGACGCCGACGCCGACGCCGACGCCGACGACGACGACGACGATTCCAGCGCCAACGATGACGGCGACGCTGACAACGACGACGACGACGGCGACGGCGACGGCGACGGCGACGCCGACGCCGAAGACGACGTCAACGACGAAGACGCCGACGCCGACGCCGACGCCGACGACGCCGACGCCGACGACGCCGACGGCGACGGCGACGGCGACGCCGACGCCGAAGACGACGTCAACGACGAAGACGCCGACGCCGACGCCGACGCCGACGACGCCGACGCCGACGACGCCGAGGACGACGCCGCCGACGACGACGCCGACGACGACGACGACGACGACGACGGCGCTGGCGCCGACGACGACGACGACGCCGACGCCGACGCCGACGCCGACGCCGAAGCCGCCGACGCCGACGCCTACGCCTACGACGACGACGACGATTCCGGCGCCAACGATGACGGCGACGCTGACAACGACGACGACGACGACGACAACGGCGACGGCGACGGCGACGGCGACGACGACGACGACGACGTCAACGACGAAGAAGCCTACGCCGACGCCGACGCCGACGACGACGACGGCGACGACGCCGAGGACGACGACGATGACGACGACGCCGCCGACGCCGACGCCGACGCCAACGACGACGACCATTCTGGCGCCAACGATGACGGCGACGCTGACAACGACGACGACGACGACGACGGCGACGGCGACGGCGACGCCGACGACGACGACGCCGTCAACGACGAAGACGCCGACGCCGAAGCCGACGCCGACGTCGCCGACGCCGACGACGCCGAGGACGAAGACGATGACGACGACGCCGCCGACGACAACGACGACGAAGACGACGACGACGGCGCTGGTGCCGACGAGCGCCGACCGACGCCGACGCCGACGCGCAACGCCGCCGACGCCGACGCCGACGCCGACGACGACGACGACGAAGACGACGATTTCTGGCGCCAACGATGACGGCGACGCTGACACGACGACTACGACGACGACACGCGACGGCGACGGCGACGGCGACGGCGACGGCGACAACGACGTCAACAACGACGCGACGCCTACGCCGACGCCGACGCCGACGACGCCGACGCCGACAAACGACGACGACGACGACGATGACGACGACGCCGCCGACGCCGACGCCGACGCCGACGCCGACGCCCCGCAGGCCGACGCCGACGCCGACGCCGACGACGACGACGATTCCGACGCCAACTATGACGGCGACGCTGACAACGACGACGACGACGACGGCGACGGCGACGGCGACGGCGACGGCGACGGCGCCGACGACGACGACGTCAACGACGAAGACGCCTACGCCGACGCCGACGCCGACGACGCCGACGCCGACGAAGCCGAGGACGACGACGATGACGACGACGCCGCCGACGCCGACGCCAACGACGACGACGATTCCGGCGCCAACGATGACGGCGACGCTGACAACGACGACGACGATGGCGACCACGACGGCGACGGCGACGGCGACGGCGCCGACGATGACGACGTTAACGACGAAGACGCCTACGCCTACGCCGACGCCGACGACGCCGACGCCGACGACGCCGAGGACGACGATGACGACGCCGCCGACGACGACGACGACGCCGACGACGACGACGACGCCGACGCCGACGCCGACGACGACGACGGCGACGACGATTCTGGCGCCAACGATGGCGGCGACGCTGACAACGACGACGACGACGGCGACGGCGACGGCGACGGCGACGGCGCCGACGACGACGACGTCAACGACGAAGACGCCTACGCCGACGCCGACGCCGACGACGCCGACGCCGACGACGCCGAGGACGACGACGATGACGACGACGCCGCCGACACCGATGCCGACGCCGACGCCGACGCCGCCGACTCCGACGCCGACGCCGACGATAACGACGACGATTCCGGCGCCAACGAT
>CAUYUJ010015455.1:97500-102500 GCA_963575745.1 Prorocentrum cordatum
CGTGCGCTGGCCGAGCCCGCCGAGGCTCCGCGCGGGTGGGCGCCTCGGGGGCGCCCCGCCCGCTGGCCGGGCCCGCCCGTGGCCCCCGGGCGCCCCGCGCGCCGGCGGGGCCCGCGAGCGAGGTGTCGTGCGCGATGCGCCCGGGCGTGCTCGAGGTCAGCAGCGGACGGTGGGCCCGTTTTCCACCGCCGCCACCGGAAGTAGGAGGGGGAGGGTGTCCTCCTCCTCCTCCTCCTCCTCCTCCTCCTCCTCCTCTTCCTCCTCCTCCTCCTCCCGCCTCCTCCCGCCTCCTCCCGCCCTCCTCCTTCTCTTCGTCCTCCTCCGCCTCCTCTTCCCGCCTCCGCCTCTTCCTCCTCCTCCTCCTCCTCCCCATTACACGGTCCTCCGCCTCCTCCTCGTCCTCCTCCTCCTCCCGCCTCCTCCTCCTCCTCCTCCTCCTCCTCCTCTTCGTCCTCCTCCTCCTCGTCCTCCACCTCCGTCCCCCTCCAACTTATGGTGGTTGTGGTGGAAAACAGGCCCATCGGCCATCAAGCGTGAGCGGTGGTGGGCCTACACGGTTCTTCATGCAGCTTCTCCAAGTCGTCTGCTAGAGTGCTGGAGGTACTGTTCCTGCCAGGACAATGCAACACGTAGCGTGGTCAAGTGCAGTCTAGTCAGAGTCGTGGCATGACATCGCGCGTTCAGTTTAGCAATCGTTAGAGCCACACATTCCAAGTAGGTACTGAAACAAGCGATGGGGGATGACGTTCGCCTGAGCGTGTATGGAATCATGATCGGAACATTGAGGAGGACGAGGAAGAGCAGGAGGAGGACGACGATGATGACAATGATGAGTTCGAGGAGGAGAAGCGAGCGAAGAAGCAGGGGAGCAAGCAGGCAAGGACGCAAGGAGGTAAGGCAGCCTGCCAGCCAGCAGGCCGGCTAGCAAGCAAGCCAGCGAGCGCGCAAGCGAGCAGGCGAGCCACGCGAAGGGTTGGGGCAAGGCGCGGCCGCGGTGACCGTCTCGGTCGAGGGGGGCCGCCGGAGTCGTTGGGGCAGAGCACCGCCGTGGGGCCGAGCAGCCCCCCGCGTTCTGCCGCGGCATGCAGCGAGGAGCCCCCGCGGGCAGGCCTTCCTGGAGAGCAGGCTTCTGCCGGAGGGGGCGAGCGCACGGCGAGTCCAGCTGAGGCGTGAGTCCATCTCTTTTTCTGTTTGTTTGTTTGTTTGTTTGTTTGTTTGTCTTTCTTTCAGGAGGGAAAAATCACAGACACAATTAACCGTCGACTCCCCAGGAAAATATGGGAAAATATGGGAAGTGGGGGGGAAGACAGAAACCCAGAAAATATGGGAAAATATGGGGGATCCTGTTATTTGTGTTTATTTATTTGTGTGCCCCTGGGCCCCTTCTTATTATGCAAGCGTATGTCATGGCGCACGGCTCCCATCAGCCGAAAATGCGTATGAAGATGGAATAAAATCGGTAGCTGAAACCGTGCCCGAAGTCGGGACCGAAAACGTAGTGTGACCGAAGTTGTGGCCGAAATGGTAAGTCGTATTGGTTCCGAACAAAGAATGTCAGACTCGGGCACGTTCCAAAACTTCGGGCGCTGGTTTCGGTCACACTCGGGCAGATTTTCGGGTACAGTTTCGGTCAATACGCCCCCCTGTTAAAGACCAGCCTACTTGACATGTGCTGGGTCTGATGCCATAAATGCCGCAGTAGTGGCTCGAGTGTTTGTGCTTTGTGAATCGGCCTGCGCGCCAGCATGGACAGGGCCGCGGTCGCAAGGCTGGCCGTTCCTGTCACTGTGCTCACTCTCAGCGTCTCTCTGCTCTGGTATATCTGGCCGAAGAAGCGCAGAGTTTTTCTGGCGCGGGAGCGGAAACGAGCGAGGATTGCCGAGGTGAGGGAGCTGTCGCCCGACACGAAGCTCTTCCGGATATCCCTGGGAGCGCCGGATACCATTTTGGGCCTTCCTGTGGGCAAGCACATCACTATCTTTGCACCCAACCCTGAGACGTGCCTCAAGAATGGAACCTGGAACGGCAAACCCGATCCAGATAGAGGCAACCAGGAGATTGAGAGGAAGTACACGCCGGTGACAGGTAACGAGACGCCTGGCCACGTTGACCTCGTGATCAAGGTCTACCGCCCCGGTTCGACCAAGATGCCCGATGGGATATCCATGGGGGCAATTTTGTACACCACCAGTGCCATCTTTTCCTTTACAGACAGTTGGAGAGAACGGTGATGATGGAGGGAGAGGGGATGACGATGCTGCTGCTGATGATGAGGACGATGTTGATGATGATGATGATGATGATGATGCTGATGCTGATGCTGATGCTGATGTTGATGATAATGATGATGAGGATGCGATAATGTTGATAGTAATAAGTATGGTGATGCTGATTATGTTGATGATGCTGATGATGTTGATGACGATGATGACGCTTATTGTAATGATGATGATGATGATGATGATGATGATGCTACTGCTGATGATGCTGCTACTGCTGCTGATGACGATGATGATGATGGCGACGAAGAAATGTTGAAATGAGGATGATGATGACGATGATGATGATGCTGCTGTTGATGATGATTATGCTGATGACGATGGCGTTGATGATGATGCTGATGATGATGACGATGATGCTGCTATTGCTGCTGCTGTTGATAACGATGATGACGATGATGATGATGATGATGATGATGATGATGATGATGATGATGATGATGATGATGATGATGATGATGATGATGATGATGACGACGATGATGATGATGATGATGATGATGATGATGATGATGATGCTGTTGATTATGAGGATGATTACTATCATCATTCTTATGATGCTGCTGATGATGCTGATGATGATGGTGACGTGGACGGGGATGATGATTTGATGGCGGCGGCGATGATGACGATGCTGATGGTGCTGATGATAATGATGACGATGCTGACGATGCTGTTGATGCTGATGATGCTGTTGATGCTGATGATGCTGACGCTGATGATGATGACGATGATGATGATGCTGAAGCTGGTGCTAATGCTGATGCTGGTGCTGATGCTGATGCGGCTGCTGCTGCTGATGATGATGATGCTGATTATGATTATGATGGTGGTGGTGGTGATGATGATGGTGATGATGATCATGACGACGAGGTGGAGGAGGAGGATGAGGAGTAAGAGGAGGATGAGGATGATGATGGCACTGATGTTGATCATGCTGATGATGAGGAGGAGGAGGAAGAGGAGGAGGGAGAAGGAAAGAATAAAGGAAGGAGGGGGAGGGGGTGCAGCAAAGGGGGGGATGACGAGGAGGAGGTAGAGGACCAGTGTAAACCCAAGACCCATCAACGATGTTGGAGTGCAGCCTCCCTCCAAGCTCCCTCTTCATAGGCCCCTGCAAGGGTTTATGTCCATCGAGGGAACTGCCTCGTTGGGAGACAACCGTTTGAAGACCCTGAAGCGTGCCAAAACACCATTCTCGGGACTCCAACGCTACGCGCCAACCTGACTGCTGCGTTTTGACGATCCTGCACCGCGCCAGAACATAATTCTTGGAACTTCAGCACCGCGAATCAACGTAATTCTTGCACCCTCACAATGTTAAGCCCTTCCAAAACACCATTGCTGGTACGTTGACCATGGGAATCCGTGAGACGCTCGTAACTATTTAAAAACGACTGTGCGCAGCGCTAAGGCGAGAGCCACATGTTGAAAACTACCCGCCCTCCATCCGTGAAGCTCTTGCAACTGTTCAAGGCGAGTGTGCGCGGCACCAAGGCGATAGCCACATTTTGAAAGCGACCCGTCCTCAATCCGTGAACCTGATGCAAATGTTTGAACGAGTGTGCGCGGTGCAAGGGGGAGGGCCACATTTTGAAAGCGACCCGCCCTCAATCCGTGAAGCTCTTGCAGAATTTTAAGACGAGTGTGCGCGGCGCTAAGACGAGAGCCACGGGTCGATTCGTACAAGTTTTGAACAAGCGAGTTCGCGGGGCGCTAAGGCGAGCGCCACATTTTGCAAGCGGCCCGCCCTCCATTTGTGAAACTGTTGCCAATTTGAAAGCTTGAGGCTCATAAGTGGTGGGGAAGTCTCAGGCGACATGCCCGGCCCGCCCTTTCGACTGGCCTCGAGGTGTTACAAGGAGGAGTATGTGTAAGGAGAAGGAATAGAGCGGGGAGATCAGTTTTGGTAGTGCACGATTTGGAGCCCTATAGGAAAGAGGTCACTTGGAGTGACGGTGGCAAGATTGGTCTTTATCGAAGACGCCTACGGCGAATCACCGCGAACCCGTGCCTTTTGGAACTGCCTAAATGGCCAAACGTTGTGGCCAGAATTCGGCCAAGGTATTGAAATATGTGCTCCCCCAGCTTTCGTGAAACTCTTTTAGAGAAGTGTGGGGGAGAGGAGGAGAGGGCGGGAATAGGAGAGAGGAGGAGCATGAAGAGGCATCTTGAGAGCCTCTTGGGGCACTCTTGGGGCCTCCTGGAAGCTTCCTGGGGGCCTCTTGGAGGCCTCTTGCAGGGATCGTGAGGACCTCGTGGGCCGTCTGGGCCTCTTGGGCCCTCGTGGGGCCCTCTTGGGGCCTCCTTGGAGCCTCCTGGAAACCTCCTGAGGGCCTCTTGGGGGCTCCGAGCCTCTTGGGGGCCTCTTGGGGTCATCTTGAGGCGGAGTTCCCCCTTTGGGGGCCCTCTTTGGAGCGTTTCGGGCCGCCTTGTGACAATCTTGGGCCCTCTGGTGGGCCTCTTGGGGGCCTACTGGGCCGTCTTGGGGCGATCTTGGGGGCCTCTTGGGCCGTCTTGGAGCGTCAGAAGCCAGAAAAGGCGAGAACGCCGCCAACATGTTGCAAACACCGAATGGAGATCCAACAG
Organism: Prorocentrum cordatum; assembly: GCA_963575745.1. Taxonomy (NCBI): domain Eukaryota; class Dinophyceae; order Prorocentrales; family Prorocentraceae; genus Prorocentrum; species Prorocentrum cordatum. Next base: position 102,369 of record CAUYUJ010015455.1, read on the forward strand.
TTTTTCCTCTTGGGGCCCTCTTTGGGGGGGTTTTGGAGCCCTCTAGGAGCTTGGGGGTCTCTTGGGCCATCTTGAGGCCATCTTGGGCGTCTTGGAGAGCTCTTGGGCCGTCTCGGGGCCCTCTTGGACCGT
>CAUYUJ010015455.1:107500-125000 GCA_963575745.1 Prorocentrum cordatum
ACGCTCCAACAAAGATTGGAGCGGGCGGCTTTTGGCTGCTTTCGGCCTCCGGGGGCCCTCGCCAGGCCTCGGGAGCGTCAGGAAGCGGCCCTGGACGAAAAGACGGCCCCAGAGAAGTGGTCCACACCTCTGGGGCACGCGCACCAAAAAAATTGGAGCGGCCGGATGTTTGGGTACAAAGACCGACAGCATTTCTGGTTCGTTTTGAACAGAACTCGCTGTCGGTGACGCCGCGGACATTGTCCGGCGACTGCGGGATGGAGAAGATGACGCTCCAGATCGTGCCACACCATCGATGCATCGGCGATGCGGCGCGATCCTCCGTACCCATCTTCACTGGCCCCAACTGGGGAGGCCTTGGAGATGGACACCGCTGACTAATACAGTCATCGTGGTACGAGGAAGAACGCTGACTCGGGAACGAAGGTGCTTTTCTGGCCACGGCGAGCTTCCATGGACGCCGGAAATATCCGCGCACGTATTGTTACCTGTGAAGAATCGCTGACCAGATGTTGACCTCCCCGCACGCGTGAAAACACGTGCTAAGCGTGCACGCGCCAGACGCATGTTGGAGACCGGAGACCCCCTCCGCGCGCGAGTTTTTAGCTGTGGAGACGTCGCCGACCACAGGTTCGATACCCCGCCCGTGGCCCCCCTGGCGCCGAAGACAAGCGAGAACACCTGCCAAACGCATGCACGTCGAGACCCATGCGGGATGTCCGCGCGCGGGTCTCTGCGTGCCCCATTCCGACGCCACCTGCTTCGCACAGTGTTCCGTCTGGGGCCACAGGCCCGCCCGCTGACGGAGAGCCATGGGCCCAGAGCCCCTGCAGGGAGCAGGAGACGAGGCATCCACGATGCTGCCTAGAACTAAGTCGGGCATGTCCCTCTACAGGAGGAGTCTTGAAAAATAGGTAAAGGATAGCCTGGGGACGATTTGTTGACTAATTTTGAGCATTTTTTGAATGTGATTCATTTTTCGTGCAAAAACCGCCTGTAGGGGGACATGCCCGACCTAAGCCTAGAAGCGCAGACACATTTATCGAAGATGCCTGCGGCGAGTCGCCGCCGCCCCCTGCATCTTGGAGTCGCGCGTGTCAGAGTGCCCGCGTGGCACGTGGCCGAGCGTTGTGGCAAGAGTCCTGCCAGGTTCTCGGGCCATGTGTTCCCCCAGCCGTCGTGGAAACCCTTCGGGGAACACTTGGGGGAGGATGGGGGGGAAGAACAGGAGGAGGAGGAGGAGAAGGAGGAGGAGGAGGAGGAGGAGGAGGAGGAGGAGGAGGAGGAGGGTGGTTTTCATGGCTCTCGCCTTAGCGTCGCACACACTCGTCTTTACAAGTTCAAGAGCTTTACGGATTGAGGGCTGGTGGTTTTCAACATGTGGCTCTCGCCGTAGCGCCGCGCGAATTGGTCTTACGTAAACATTTTCAGGAGCTTCGCGGATTGAGGGCGGCTCCTTTTCAAAATGTGGCTTTCGCCGAAGCGCCACGTTTTCGAAAACGAATGTACGCGGCGCTAAGGCGAGAGCCACATTTTGAAAACCACCCGCATTTAATATGTGAAGGATTTATAAATGTTTGCAACGAGTGTGCGCGGTGCTAAGGCGAGAGCCACATTGTGAAAACGACCCGCCTTCAATCCGTGAAACTCTTGCAAATGGTTAAACCGAATATTGGCGGCGCGAAGGCGACGAGAACCACATTTTGAAAACCATCCGCCCTCGATTTGTGAAACGGTTGCCAGTTTCTAAGCTTCAGGCTCTTGAATGGTGGGGAAGTCCCAAGCGAAACGCCCAGCCCGCCCTTCCACTGGCCTCGGGGTGCGACAGGGAGGAGTTTTCCACAAGGAAAGGACTGGAGGAGGAGGAGGAGGAGGAGGAGGAGGAGGAGGAGGAGGAGGAGGAGGAGGAGGAGGAGGAGGCGGAGGCGGAGGCGGAGGAGGCGGAGGCGGAGGAGGAAGACGACGACGCGACCGCTGCGACGGCGACAGCGACGCCGACGCGGCCTCGAGGGCCAGGCGACGACGGCGAAGGCGCCGCCTCAGGACGCCTGGAGCGCCAGCTGGGTCCCGAAGCCCTCGCTGCGGGTGGGCAACCTGAGCGCAAGCGTCGACGAGGACGCCCCCCCCGTCGAGGATCGAGGATCGGCGTCGGCGTCCTCGTCCTCGTCCTCGTCCTCGTCCTCCTCGTCGGGTTCCTCCTCCTCGTCGCCCCCCTCCCTTCGTCGAGGATCGAGGATCCAGGTTCTTTTGTGGATTGGGGGCGGAGGCTTGTCGAGGTTCGACGAGGACGCCCCCCTTCCTCCTCGAGGATCGGGGATCGAGGCTCGAGGCTCCAGGCTCGAGGGTCGAAGTTTTCGAGCGGTTTGGGCTCTGGGCCCCTTTTTGAGCTTCTGGGGGCTTGCGGGGGCCTGCGGGGGCCTCCCTAGAGGCTTCTGGGGATCCTCGTCCTCCTCCTCCTTCTTCTCCTCCTCCTCCTCCTCCTCCTCCTCCTCGTCTATTCCTTTCCCTTATAAGCGACTTTTCCCTTGTCGCACCCCGAGGCCAGTGGAAGGGCGGGCTGGGCGTTTCGCTTGGGACTTCCCACCATCTATGGCCTTGATGTTTAACATAGGCCACAGTTTCACGTTTGGAGGGCGGGTGGTTTTCAACATGTGGCTCTCGTATTAGCGTCTCGCATGTTTGTTAAACTATTTAGTAGTTTCACACATGGAGGCCGGGTGGTTTTCAACGTGTGGTTCTCGCCTTTGCACGCGCAGATTCGTTTTAAACATTACAACAGTTTTACGGATTGAGGGCGGGTCATTTTCAACATGTGGCTCTCGGCTCAGCGACGCGCACATTCGTTTTGAACATTCACAGGAGTTTCACGGATTGAGGGCGGGTGGTTTTCAAACTGTGGTTCTCGCCCGAGCTGCTAAGGCTTAGCACCGCGGTGCGCGCATTCGCGGTGCGCGGTGCTAAGGCTTAGCAGCGCGCGCATTCGTTCTAAGAAATATCGTTTCTCTGATCGAGGGCGGGTGGTTTTCAACATGTGGCTCTCGCCGCAGCGCCGCGCGCACTCGCTTTAATCATGTGCAAGAGAACGTGCCAGGAATGATGTTCTGGAGCGATTCAGGATTGCCAGGGCACTCGGGGCGTGGAAGTCCTGAGAGTGGTGTTCTGGCGCGCTTCAAGATGCTCACACGGCTGACCCCCAACGAGGCAATTTCTTCAGTGGAAATAACCCGTTGTACTGACCAGTGAACATGGATCTTGGATGGAGGGTGTATTTCAACATCGTTGATGCTTCTTGGGTTTGCACTGGTCCTCCGCCTCCCTTTTTTCCACTCTCTGTGCTGCAATCTGAAATCGATCGAAGACGGGCAAATCCTCCTCCTTCCCCCCCCCTCCTCCTCTTTCTCCTCCTCCTCCTCCTCCTTTTCCTTCTCCTCCTCCTCCATTTTCTTCTTCTCCTCCTCCTCCTCCTCCTCCTCCTCCATCTCCTCTTCCTCCTCCGTCTCCTCCTCCTCCTCCTCCTCCTCCTCTTCCATCTCCTCCACCCTCTTCCTCTTCCCCCTTGCGCAAGGAGGGGGTGTGTTCTAGAGCCATCTCTTTCATCCTTCTCCACCCCGTTTTCCTCTCGTCCCCAGTCCTCTCCTCTTTGTCCCCTCTCTCCATGCTGCTACACATTTCCGCTCCCCATCCCTTTGCTACCATCCCGCTTCACTCTTCTTCCCCTTTCCCCCTTTCTATCTCGTTCATTGATGTTTTGGGCCTCCCGGCGTGTGAGTGTGACCGCGTGACATGGCCTCCCCGTCTGCCTTTGCAGAATTGACAGAACGTGGCACTGCCAGAACTTTACGCCGAAACGAAAGGGTAGCCCTGGGGCCTTGGGCGCCGTGCTTGCGAGCGCGTGCGAGGAGACCCTGTACCGCTTCTTCACCCAGCTGGTCCCCGTGACGACCGTCAAGGTGGTGAGGGACACCACGCCTCAGCCTTAGATCCGCTCCCACTTCCCCCCTCCCTCCCCCCCCCTCCCCCTCCCTTCCCCCCGACGACTGCCCTTCCCCCTCCCCTCTCCCTCCCCCCGTCGCCCCGTCACCAACCTTCACCCCGTACCGCTACAGCGAACCCCGAATCCCGACCCTTTACCCCATCAGCGCGCCGTGGTAGGAAAGCACCGCCAACACCACTCGAGCGGCCGCCGACCGCGGCAAGTAACCCCTTCTCCCGCCACCCCTGCTAAGCAACAGCTCAACATGCAAGTTGCTGCAAACTCTATACCCCGTGTGGGCACCCAACCATCCTTTCGCATTCTTTTTGTCAGGGATGGTTGGGGAGGGGTCGTGTTTTCCGTTGTGCAATGGCCTGCCATCGTTACCAACATCCGACGCAACCTCTTTGTGAATACGCGCGCTGTGCACGATGCTGGCCACTCCGCCGTCAGCTTGCAGATGTTGTTCGGCAAGGACAGTGGCGGCGCCTGCCTATTGTCCGCTGTGTGCTGCCCCGTGCACTGGCGCAACTGGGGCTTTCCCCTTCGCGCGTCGTGCCCGTGGCGCATCTGGCGCGCCCGAGTCACACTGTACACTCAGCGCGCCCGGCAGAGAAGGCGCGCCCGACACGCCTAGGCACCTGGGCCGCCTGTCGCGCCCGGTGCCCTTGGTGCACCTGGCACGCGTGGCGCGCCTCGCGAGCGTGGTGATCGTTGTCTTCTTCATTGCTTTGCCGATCGGCGCGGGCCCTCGCACCCCCCCCCTCCCCACCACCATGCAGCAGATCTCGGCTGTTTTTTTGCGCCCGTTTCAAGCAAGTGGAGTCTCCCCCCTAGGACGCACCGCTGCAGACAGTCGCACCGCGCAGAAGTCCGGAGCCAGACCCCCCTCCCTTCGCTCAATGTCGAGACGCCGAATAAGAAGAGCTCACATGGTCAGCCTGGCGCCCGTGCTGGCCCCCGGGGCTTTGTCCGCTGGGCGGCGGCGACAGCCTGTACCGAGTCTCCGGTGCTGGCGGTGCGGCGGGCGGGCGGACTGGGGTGAGCGAGACGGCGGTGGGCGCCCCGGTACCGAGCGCATTTCCATGACCACCACCACCAAGATCGAGAACAAAGTATTGGATTTCTCTCCTGCCGCTGGGTTCTCCAGGGTTCGGCGAGTGCAGAAGCGCATGGCCCCCTTGGGCCCGGAGGCACCATCGGCCGGTGGTGTCTCCGCCATCCGCGAGTGGGCGGGGGAAGCTAGGACTCGACTGCACGTAAGAGTGACCCTTCGCCGGAGTGACCTCTGGTGCGGGCTCATCGGGCTCCCCCCGATCGCTGAGCGCGATGCGATATAAGCGGCCCGCGCCCTTGGGTTTGGCTCCCCCGCGCCCCCCAAACAGCTGCGCACCAAAGGTCACTCTCACCCAGAGGCACTCCTACGTCTAGCCGACAGGGCGGGGAAGGCTCGGTCCGTCGAGCCTCGGCCCTCGGGCGGCCGCGGCGTTGTGTGCGGGTGCCTGCTGCGCGGTCGAGCTCGCTCCTCTTCCTCTGCGCCACGGGTTGCGCAGTGGCCTCGTCCGGGTGCCCCGTGCTGCTTCGGCCGCGCTGTGCCCCGCGCCGCTGCGACCCAACGCGTTGCTGAGTTCGACGTAGCCTTCTGCCCATGGCTCGCGGTCGAGCTCGCTCCTCTTCCTGCGCCACGGGTTGCGCAGTGGCCTCGTCCGGGTGCCCCGTGCTGCTGCGGCCGCGCTGTGCCCCGCGCCGCGGCGACCCGAAGGCGTTGTCGAGTTCGATGTAGCCTTCTGCCTGCCCATGGCCCCTCGTCGGGCTCGTCGGGCTGCCGCGCCTCCCGGGGCTGGGCGTCGCCCGGCCAGGCGGAGGCCTCCCCCTGCGCCCCCGCGGGTGGCCGCGCGTGGGCCTCGCTTTGGCACCGTGCGCACTCGTCGCGAGCGTTGCCCGCAGCTGTCTGCACGGATGTCGGTTCGTTTTCGGAGCGTGGCTCTTCGCAGGCCCAGAGGTTGCCACCAACACCAACATCGGCGGTGTGCCTCCCCCGAGGGAAGAAGATCCAGATCTCGGTGATGGTGGTAATAATTCTGGCTTCCAAGGTGGCCGACATATTGCCACCAACACCGAAATCTAGGATCATCTTCCCCATGTGGAGGCAGCCCCCTGTGTTGGTGTTGGTGCCCATTTCTGGGCCTCCAAGCTCTTGCCCTTGCGCCACGCTTGTTCTGCAGCTTCCCATCGACCACGGATGGAGGGCGCTTCCTCTTCCAGGCGTGGCTCCGCGCACGCTGCCACGAGTCTAGACTCGTGCAACATCTGCACGGATGCAGGGTGTTTTTTCTCACAAGATCGAAAGCAGCCCCGCCTTCTGCGTTACGCTTCGTGCAGCGGCTACACTTTAACATGGCCAGGAGTCAGCGCTTCACTCAAGTGGCACACGTCCAAGTCTGTGCAACAGGTGCAAGGATGGAGGGCTGCTCCTTTTCTAGCTTGATGGATGGGGGGGCGATTCCGCCGAAAGCCAAGATCCCTCCGAGACGATGGTCCGTCTGGCGATCGTCTTTCAAGGGGGGCATTTCGCGCAGTGAAGAGAATGCTTGCGGGGACGAGGTGGGGTGCCAGGGTGCAAGTCTTGCGGCATCATTCGTGCGTCTTGGGTTTGCTTCGGTCCTCCTTGTCCTTCCCCTCCTCCCGATCCTCCTTCTCCGTTCCCTCCTCTTCTTCTTCGTTTTCCTCCTCCTCCTCCTCCATCTCCGTCTCCTCCTCGTCGTCGTCGTCGTCGTCGTCCTTCTCCTCCTCCTCCTCCTCCTCCTCCTCCTCCTCCTCCTCCTCCTCCTCCTCCCCTCCCTCCACCTCCTCCTCGTGACCCCGCCGTCCTCCAGTCTTTCCTCGTAGGTAAGATGTCCTCCTCGTCGCACCCCCGGGCGTGTTGGCAGGGTCGGCTGGGTGTTTCGCCCGTGACCTCCCTACCCTTTTCTGGTCGTGAAGCCTGACATTTGCAGCGGTCACACGGTCGGAGCGGGATGGTTTTCAGAATTGTGCGATGGCTGAGGCACTTGCGCTCGAGTGGGGTTTGGAGACATTCGCGAACATGTTTGAGCAGTAGGGCTGTGGGTATGAGAGAGGCACGCGCGTGCGCGACCCGCATTGTGCATGCGTAGAAGAAGAAGAAGAAGCAGTGTTCTCGCTTTGGTGCTGCGCAGATTCGTCGTATAACTTTTAGCAGCCTCAAGGGCGGAGGGCGGCTCGTTCTTCAAGGTTGGGCCCTCGCCTCAGCGCCGCGCGCATTCGTCTCCAAAGTTTGGAACCACTGAACTGAAGGAGGGGGGTGGTTTTCAAAATCGGGTTCTCGCGTCAGCGCCGCGCTCATTCGTCACCAAAGTTCGCAACAGGTTGAAGGATGGGGGCGCTTTCTTCTCAAAATGAGGCTGTCGATTTCGTGCGGAGTACATTCGTTGCTGAACGTCGCAGCAATCTCAAGGGTGTGTGGATGGATGGCGGTTCGTTTTCAAAAGGTGGGGCTCTCTCCTTTGCGACGCGTGCGTTCGTGGTTCGACACTGCAGCAATGACAGGAATTGTGGGTAGCCCCTTTTCAAGATAGAGCTTTCGCTTCAGAGGTATTGGAATTCTCCGACCAGAAAGTTGCACAGGTGTAGCAGCTGTATGGATGGAAGGCGAATCCTTCTCAGCATTTTATTTTCGCTTGAGGTTTCGAATTTCGTGACCGTAGATTTCCTCGGATGTTGGGCGTTCCTTTTCGAAAACGGGGATCTCGATGGACACCTCGTTGAACTGCATGATCGTGCTTCGCTGATCGCTAGAATAATGAAACATTCAGTTCTTGTTCAAAACGGTGCTCTCGCTTGAACGACAGGCCGATGGGGTGATGGTCTTTGAAATGGGCGCCTCTTGTAGTGGAAGGGAAGGCTTGTAGAGACTTGGAGACTTGGGGTGCGCAAAATGTATTGCATCGTCGTTGATGCATCTTGGGGTTGCTCCTCCTCCTCCTCCTCCTCCTCCTCGTCCTCCTCTCCTCCTCGTCCTCCTCCTCCCCCTCCTCCTTCTCCTCCTTCCTGCTCCCCCTCCTCCTCCTCCTCCTCCTCCTCCTCCTCCTCCTCCTCCTCCTCCTCCTCCTCCTCCTCCTCCTCCTCCTCCTCCTCCTCCTCCTCCCCGTCCGCCGGCTCCTCCTCCGTCCTCTCCTCCGCCCCCTCCGGAGGTCCCCGAAGGTCGCCGGGGGCCTCCGGAGGCCCCGCCCTCCCCGGGCTGCCTGGCGCCGCGGCCGCGGGCGCGGGGGCCGCCGCCCGCGCGGGCCCCGCGCGGGCCGAGGACGTGGCGCTCCGAGAACCACGCCTTCGTGAACTGCGGGCGGCTGCGGGCGGGGGCGGGCCGCCCAGGTCGGGGGGCTGGAGAGCAGGTTTTTTTGGGGGGGGGGACTCCCAGATCCCAGCCTGCTGTGGGTGCCTGCCTGCTTCGATTTAAATTGTTGCTGTTGCTGTTGCTGTTGCTGTTGCTGTTGCTGTTGCTGCTGCTGCTGCTGCTGCTGGTGCTGTTGCTGTTGCTGTTGCTGTTGAACATTATTACTTCTAAAGAATAATTATTGTTGGGACCCCTGGTGCACGACCCCCCCGCCGTGCCTAGGCCGCAGCCTCATTTTCATCATTTTCGTGAGGAAGTCTCAGGCAAAACGGGGGAGTCCGGATCCGGTTGTGTTGTTACGATCGGTTTTCCCTTGCAAACAATAAGTTAAAGTGGATATTTCTTGTTCTAACAGAACCAAACTTCAAGAATCCCTTGCAAAAAATAAGGTGAAGTGGACATTCGCGCGCGCAAGACGAAATCCTTCCAAAACCTTTGTTTTCGTAGCGATTTTAACATAAAAACATCAAAAAACCAATGGTTTTTCAAACAAAATTGTCAAAATTTCATCCCGCGCGCTCTTGCGGATTCGTAGGAAGCCAAACACTTTTTCAACATTTCTGTCAAACGGGCTTTTGCGAGCAACTTTTTCAAACTTCTGCAACAACGGTTGCGCACCTGCCAGGGCCATCATCCCTGTCAAATAATACCATGCGGGACACATTCGTTTTTTCTTCGCGCGCGCACGCCGTCGTCGTCGGCCGCGGGGCCCTGAATAGTAGCCACGGTCGTCCGCATGCCACGAAGTGAAGTGTCCGAACGTCATAGGGCGGGAAGCTGGGTGTGGGTGGTGGCGAAGAGTCGTTTGGAAATTTGGTAGAGCTTGAACCGGCCCCCCCACAAAGTGGGGGTATTGCCCGCCTCCTATGAAAACCCTGGCACTGGTGAGAACGGAGTGTCCCCACGTGCTAGTAATTGTTGTTGTTGTTGTTGTTGTTGTTGTTGTTGTTGTTGTTGTTGTTGTTGAACATTATTACTTCTAAAGAATAATTATTGTTGGGACCCCTGGTACACGACCCCCCTCCAAAACCTAGGCCGCAGCTACATTTTCATCATTTTTTCGCGAAAGCTTCAGAAAAGTGGATTAGTACCGGATCCGGTTGTTTTGTTCCCCCCCGTTTTCCCTTGCAAAAAACACTATAAAATGAAATTTCTTGTTCAAATGTAATCCAATTTCAAGAATCCCTTGCAAAAAATAAGGTAAAGTGGACATTCGCGCGTGCAAGACGAAATCCTTCCAAAAGCTTAGTGTTCGGAACGATTTTAACATAAAAACATCAAAAAACCAATGGTTTTTTCAACAAAAAAATGTCAAAATCTCATCCCGCGCGCTCTTGCGGATTCGTAGGAAACCCAACACTTTTTAAACATTTCTGTCAAACGGGCTTTTGCGAGCAACTTTTTCGAACTTCTGCGACAACGGTTGCGCACCTGCCAGGGCCATCATCCCTGTCAAATAATACCATGCGGGACACATTCGTTTTTTTTCGCGCGCGCACGCCGAAATCTCCAAAAACCATTGGGCTTCTTAAGAATTTTAGCACCGCGCATCATAAAATCACACGAATCGCACCGTAGGTCCTCGAAAAACACCTGCACACGACTTTTCAAAATTTCACCCGCGCGCGCTGTCCTACTCCACGCCAGTGTAGTAGCCACGGTCGTCCGCAGGCCACGAAGTGAAGTGTCCGAACGTCATAGGGCGGGAAGCTGGGTGTGGGTGGTGGCGAAGAGTCGTGTGGATATTTGGTAGAGCTTGCACTGCCCCCCCACAAAGTGGGGGTATTGGCTGGCGTCGCATGAAAACCCTGGCACTGGTGAGAACACTGAGCGTTCGGGTAAAGTGATTGTTGTTGTTGTTGTTGTTGTTGTTGTTGTTGTTGTTGTTGTTGTTGGTTGTTGGTTGTTGTTGTTGTTGTTGTTGTTGTTGTTGTTGTTGTTGTTGTTGTTGTTGTTGTTGTTGTTGTTGTTGTTGTTGTTGTTGTTGTTGTTGTTGAACACTCATCTCTAAAGAATACTTACTGTTGATCTCCAGAAACGGTTCCGCGCGCTCTCGCCTCGACACCGGCTACATTTTCTGTGAAAACGAGGCTCCCGCTCGAGCGTTGGCTTGAGCCTAAATGCGGGCCCTTGGAGGCCCAGCTACGACAGCAACGGCTCCCGCTCGATACTTCCTCACAATTTGCCCCGCGACACCCTGGCCAGAGAGGCCCCCGAACTCATGAACGGCGCTGTCGCTCGAGACTTCCTCGCAATTCAATTAAGTTGGCGGAGGCCCAGCCACGACGACAAGGGCTCCTGCTCGATACTTCCTCACGATTTACTCCGAGAGCCCCTGGCCAAGAAGGCCTCCGAAGTCGGGAACGGCGCTCTTGTTCGAAACTTTTCCGTAATTCAAGCAAGTTGGTGGAGGCCCGGACACGGCGACAAGGGCTCCCGTTCGATATTTCTCCATAGGTACCTATACGACCACCCTTCGGGTGATAAGGAGGCTGTGGGGGGGGGAGAGGGGGGGAACTAACATCTGATTCAATCGATTTCACTATCGATCTCACTGAACGGGACACCACGGGACACCACGAGATACCACGGGACACCACGGGACACTTGTCCATCTCACTATCGATCTCAATATCGATCTCACTCAACGGAACACCACGGGACACCTCGGGACACCTCGGGACACCACATCGATCTTACTATCGATCTCACTCAACGGGACACCACGGGACACCACGGGACACCACGGGACACCTGTCGATCTCACTATCGATCTCATTATCGATCTCACTTTTTGGGGCACCATGGGACACCACGGGACACCTCGGGGCACCACATCGATCTCAGTATCGATGTTACTATCGATCTCACTATCGATCTCACTCAACGGGACACCACGGGACACCACGGGACACCACGGGACACCACGGGACACCGCGGGACACCGCGAGCCACCGCCGGACGGGCTGGCGGGGGAGAATCATTTGTCTTGACCTCGCCATAGCAACGGCGGACACCACGGGACACCACGGGACACCACAGGACACCTTGGGACACCGCGGGCCACCGCCGGACGGGCGGGAGGGGGAAAATCATTTGTCTTGACTTCGCCCTAGCAGCGGCGGACACCAAGGGACACCACGGGACACCGCGGGACACCGCGGGACACCGCGGGCCAGGGCCGGACGGGCGGGAGGGGGAGAATTTTTGGTTTTGACTTCGCCCTAGCAACGGCGGGTTCATTCCTTTCGCGCGCCCACGCAGCTTCGCCTCGCCCGCACGCACGACACGAACGAAACGAAACGATTTCCCAGTTGGGGGTCTCCGTTCCACTGCGATCTTACCCCCCAACCTCCGATTCTGAGAGCCCCTGGCCAGAGAGGCCACCGAACTCAGGATCGGCGCTCTCGCTCGAGACTTCTCCGCACTTCAGTCAGTGGCCGACAAGGAAGATATTCCCCCCGAAAGGGGGTGCAATCGAAGACGAAGTGGGCGGGCATCGAGGGTTGGGGTATACGGAATGCAAGACACGCGTGCCAGTAAGAGCGAGCAGTCTTAAACTGATTGTTGTTGTTGCTGCTGTTGTTGTTGTTGTTGTTGTTGTTGTTGTGGTTGTTGTTGTTGTGGTTGTTGTTGTTATGGTTATGGTTATGGTTGTGGTTGTGGTTGTGGTTGTTGTGGTTGTTGTTGTTGTTGTTGTTGCTGCTGTTTTTGTTGCTGTTGTTGCTGTTGCTGTTGTTGCTGCTGTGGTTTGTTTCTCATCTTTAGGGGGCGGGCGGAGACCCTATCCACTCCCGACGCCTTCCTGCTTCATGTTTCTGCCCACTTCTTCCGACCGACGTGCAGGTCTCTGACGATCTGCTTGCTGCAACCCCGCCGCTTTTCCCGGACGTCGGCCTTCGGGGCCGGTCACCGGGCCCCGCGGGCCCTCACGAGCGCATTCTGGGGGGCGGGTGGTCGACCCCCCCCCCCCCGGGCGAAAGTGGTCCACGCCTTCGGGGCGCAGGAGGGGCGTTGCGTGTGCGGCGTTGCCGAGAGGGCCTCGCACTCGAGGGGGCTCAGAGGGCGTCTTCTCGTCTTCGGCGCAGGGCGGATCGTCCCCGGGGGGAAGTGCCCGAGGCCTTCGGCGCGCAGGAGGGGCGCTGCGTGTGCGGCGCTGCCGCGAGGGGCCCACAGCCGACCCGGGCGACGAGCGGGACCTGCCGCTCCTCCTCCTCCTCCTCCTCCTCCTCCTCCTCCTCCTCCTCACCATCCCCCCCTCCTCTCTCTCCCCCTCCTCCTCCCTCCTCCTCCTCCTCCCCTCCTCCTCCTCCTCCTCTCCCCCTCCTCCCTCCTCCCTCCTCCCCTCCTCCCTCCCCTCCTCCCTCCTCCCTCCTCCCCCCTTCCACCCCCCTCCTCCCTCTTCCCTGCTCCCTCCCTTCTCCTCCTCCTCCTCCTCCTCCTCCTCCTCCTCCCGATCCGCCTTCCGCCGAGGAAGGGAGAGAAAACGCAGGAGGGGCGCTTTCTCTTCCCTCCTCGGCGGGAGGCGCATCGGGAGGCCAGCGGAGGGCCGGCGGAGGCGGAGCGGGGGCAGAGCGAGGGCGGCGCCGGGTGCCATCTCAGGAGGTGCATGCTCGCTGGGCCTCCCATGTTGGGGTCGGAGCAGATGGTCAGTATCGCTTACTCCAGATTTCGTAACAAAAGGGAGGGGGTCTGGACCCTCCAAGACAAGCCATTTCAGACCTCCCCCGTGGGAGAACCCTCCAAAACATCGTCCCCAGACCCCCCAGGCCCTCCAAGATAGCCTGGAAGAGACCCCCCCCGAAATGAGACCCCCCTCCCTTTATTACGAAATCTGGAGTATCCGACTCCCATCCCCATCCCCATTCCCCTTCGAGGCCCCCACTAGATTGCCACCCCAGTTGGGGATACACCCCTCGAAACCCGAAAGGAAGGATATATATCTCTATATATATATATATATATATATATATATATGCATATATGTATATATATATATATATATATATATATACACATCCCCATCTAGGGGGGTAAGTCGGCCAGTGGGGCCCAGGCCACGCCGCAGGGGGTGGGGATCGGTTAAACGATACTCAGATGGGGTCGGAGGATCGCGCCGCATCGCCGATGCATCGCCGATGCGGCTCGATGTGGGGCCCGATTTGCTTCACGTCGACGTCGCCGATGCATCGCCGACGTCGGCGATGCATCGCTGGTGCATCAGAGATGCATCGCCGATGCATCGGCGATGTATCGGCGATGCGGCGATGTATCGGCGATGCGGCGCGATCCTCCAACCCCATCTACTCCGACCCCATCGAGGAGGCCTGTATGTTTATGTTGCTGTTTTTGATGCAGGGGTCTTGGATTGTGATGTTCCAACCTAGTTTGGCCTTGGTCACCAGAGAGGATGTCGAGCACCACGAGATGACCGAAACTGGGGGTTTTCACATGTCGGGCCCTGGGAGGCGATACTCGTTCGACCGACACTTCTCTAGCGTGTCGGGGAGACAATGTCTCGATGCTTTGCTCGATCTTATTTCTGGGATGTAGTTCTTACGTACGGCGGGAACAGCACAAGCCCTGGAGTGGGCCGCGCGTATGCCGGGGCCCCAGCGGGCTGGCTACACGACGGCGCTCGATGGCGAATGCGTGTAGTGTCCCCCCTGGGCTGCTCGCCCGTGTCGCAGCCGCCGAACTTCCACTCCTACCACGACGCGGAGGTCGCCCTGGCCAGGCGACGTCGCCGTCGGTCACCGCTGTCGTCCTCGTCGAGGGTCGCTGTTCGATGGATGCTCCTGGACGCTTTCGGGCTTCGTCTGGGCCTCCGGGAGTGCCCCCGTCGCCACGGCTTCCTGGTAATCGCGCTCCAGGAGACGTCTGGGGGTCGATCGTCGATCGTCGTCGTCGTCGTCGTCGTCGAGGCCTCCACTCGGAGCTGGCTTCGGGGGGCGTCGGTCGGATTCTGGGGGAACTTGGCGGGGGGGGAGGAGGAGTTGGTTTGCCCTGAAGGCGTCAGGCTGGCTCAACAACATTCTCCGTCGCTCTCACCTTCGGAGGCCTCGGGATCGGCGGCCGTTCTAGCCAAGGCCTCTCGGCCCATTGTTCTGACAGCCTCGGTATCAGAATCCCAGGGTCCAGAGGCTCGCAGGCCCAAAGCACCAATCCCCAACACCCCCTGGGGAAGGAGGAGGGAGGAGGGAGGAGGGAGGAAGGAGAGGAGGAGGACGTGGAGTTGTCGATGATCCTCAGGACGTGTGTTCGTGAGATGTGCGGCCACCCCGCCCAACTTCGCCGACACCACGCAGCCTGTGTCGGCATGGAGAACGCCGCCTGCGTCGCACTGAGAAGGGCTTCGGCGAGCAAGCACACGTTGGCGCTGATACGCGCTCTGAGGATCATCAACTACGGAGGAGGAGGAGGAAGAGGAGGAGGGCCACAAATCCAATCAGCGAATGTGATGTGTCTGGCCTCGCTGATGAGATCTGCTCTCGCCACCTTTCCTCAGTGGCCGTTCCTCTGGCAACAGTTCCTGAGAGCCGCTGAGAGGAACCGCCCCGTCGTCGCGCTCATCCAGAAAAAATGCAGCCCCGAATTCTGGAAGAGCCGCTCATTTGTAGAAGAGCTGCGCGAGGCCTCGGCAGGATTCTCGAATTCGATTTCATGGAGCGTGGCTGGGCAAGCTGCCCTGGCCGCGGCGAGAGAGCTGCTCGCGCCTGACCTTCGCGAGCCGAGCACTGGCAAAATCAAGCTGCAGAGAGACCTGGGGCGCGTTCTGACCTCTTCCCTCCTTCCCCCCGTCCTCGCGTCGACCTTCACGCGCCGTCTGTCGTCTTGGTTCCCCGTCCTCGCTCCTCGAATCCGTGCCGTGGACTGGGACCTGGTGCGTTGCTCTCTGTCTTCTTGTCCCCTGCGTGGGCCTGGGGAGTTCTGAACACTTTCAGCGGTGCCTGGACCACGAGCCGCAGATTTCAAGGCCAGACAAATTGTATTCTAGGGTGTGAGGGTGAGCGTGACTGTCTCAGACATTATTTGATGTGTCTTCTGTTCCTCAATCTAGTGAGCAGAATCGCGGGCCGCCCGCCAGAACCAGAATCCTTGAGAGAGTCGGCCTCGTGAACCCAACCCCAGAGTCTCTTCTCTTCCCTTTCGCCGCTTTCACCCTGTACAATTTCCTCGCTCCCCTCGCCCCACCCATTACAGAGACGGCCGCCGCGGCCGTGGTCCCTGTTGCTCGGGCAGCTGTGCATCGAGTAAAAGCAGATCATCCAAGGGCCGCCCTGGGTACGAGCCAGGAGGAAGGGGGAGGAGGAGGAAGGGGAGGGGAGGCGGGGGAAGGGGGATGGGTGGAGGGGGAGGGGGAGGGGGGGGGGGAGGGGGGGGGGGGAAGGGGGAGGCGGGAAGGAGGAGGAGGAGGAGGAGGAGGAGAGGAGGAGGAGGAGGAGGAGGAGGAGGAGGAGGAGGAGGAGGAGGAGGAGAGGAGGAGGAGGAGGAGGAGGAGGAGGAGGAGGAGGAGGAGGAGGAGGAGGAGGAGGAGGAGGAGGAGGAGGAGGAGGAGGAGGAGGAGGAGGAGGAGGGAGGAGGAGGAGGAGGAGGAGGAGGAGGAGGAGGAGGAGGAGGAGGAGAGGAGGAGGAGGAGGAAGAGGGGGAGAGGGAGGAGGAGGAGGAGGAGGAGGAGGAGGAGGAGGGGAGGAGGAGGAGGAGGAGGAGGCGGAGGAGAGGAGGAGGAGGAGGAGGAGGAGGAGGAGGAGAGGAGGAGGAGGAGGAGAGGAGGAGGAGGAGAGGAGGAGGAGGGGGGAGGGAGGGGGAGGAGGAGGAGGAGCAGCAGCAGCAGCAGGAGGAGGAGGGAGGAGGAGGGGGAGGGGCGGAGGAGGAGGAGGAGAGGAGGGGCAGGAAGGGGGAGGGGGGAGGGGAGCAGGGGGAGAGGAGGAGGAGGTGGAGGAGGAGGAGGAGGAGGAGGAGGAGGAGGAGGAGGAGGAGGAGGAGGAGGGGGAGGAGGAGGAAGGAGGAGGAACAGGAGGAGGAGGAGGAGGAGGAGGAGGAGGAGGGGGAGGAACAGGAGGGGGAGGCGGACGAGGAGGATGAGGCGGAGGCGGAGGCGGAGGCGGGGGCGGAGGCGAAGGGGGAGGCGGAGGCGGAGGCTGAGGCGGAGGAGGAGGAGGAGGGGCAGGAGGAGGAGGAGGAGGAGAAGGAGGGGGGGCGGGAGGAGGAGGAGGAGTTGGAGGCGGAGGCGGAGGCGGAGGCGGGGGAGGAGGAGGGGGAGAAGGAGGAGGAGGCGGAGGCGCCGGAGGAAGAGGCGGAGGAGGAGGAGGAGGAGGAATCGGAGGAGGAGGCGGAGGAGGAGGAGGCGGAGGCGCAGGAATAGGAGGACGGCGAATAAAAACAGTTTTAAGTAATCATCGGCTAATAATGATACCATTGATAGTATCAAGAATACTACGGCTTATATAAGGAATGCGAATAATAACAATACGAATAAGGCGAACTTTACGAATGCGACAACGAACGCGGCTACTATTATGACTAGCAAGAAGAATACGACGAAGCCGACGAATACGACGACCAATGCTACTAATGCGAACAATAAGAAGACTACTGATGCTACTACGAACCAACATAGTACGGACACGCATAAGAAACGGACACGTACACATGCTACGAATACGCATCGTAAGAAACATACGACGAACATATTACTAGTGCGAAGAAGAATGATACGGATACGCATAGTACTATCAATAATAAGAAGCACGCTCACATTATTAATAATGGTGACGCTGATGGTAATGATACTCGTACTCGTAATAACATCACGACTACTATTAATCATATCTGTAATCACGGTATTAACACTACTAATGCTCATGATTACACGAACATGATCACTACTAATACTAATACTAATAATACGAATACCAGTACTACTAGTACTATTAGTCGTAATCTTACTCACAGTAACAACACTAACACTACTATTACAATTAATAATATTATGAATGAGACGAACGATAATAATCATACTGGCAAGACGAATACGACGAGCCGCGCTACTATTTTAATTACTTCTTAAGCATCGCACTAGCAGTGACCATACTAATGCTAATAATATTAATAAA
>CAUYUJ010015455.1:128175-130675 GCA_963575745.1 Prorocentrum cordatum
GGGTGCAGGTCGCCGATGTAACAGTGGGGCGCAAGAATTCTGAAAAAATAATGAGGGGGACTTTTTTGGAGTATTTCTTGGCCACTTTGGAGTGTATTTTTTTTGAATGTTCTTTTATCCTTCGTCGCAAATCCCCCTGTAGGGGGGACGCGCCCGACGCAACAGTGGGGTGCAGGTCGCCGACGTAACAGTGGGGCCCGAATACTGACAAAATAATGAGGGGGACTTTTTTTTGGAGTATGTCTTGGCCAACTTTTTGAGTGTATTTTTATTAGAATGTTCTTTTTTTCGTCGCAATCCCCCTGTAGGGGGGACGCGGCCCGACGCAACAGTGGGTTGCAGGTCGCCGACGTAACAGTGGGGCGCAAGAATACTGAAAAAATGATAAGGGGGACTTTTTTGAAGTATTTCTTGGCCACTTTGGAGTATGTTTTTTGAATATTCTTTTATCCTTCGTCGCAAATCCCCCTGTAGGGGGGACGCGCCCGACGCAACAGTGGGGTGCAGGTCGCCGACGTAACAGTGGGGCGCAAGAACACTGAAAAAATAATAAGGGGGACTTTTTTGGAGTATTTCTTGGCCACTTTGGAGTATTTTTTTTTGAATGTTCTTTTATCCTTCGTCGCAAATCCCCCTGTAGGGGGGACGCGCCCGACGCAACAGTGGGGTGCAGGTCGCCGACGTAAACAGTGGGGCGCAAGAATACTGAAAAAATAAATAATGTGTGGATTTTTGGAGTATTTTCTTGCTTTTTATGGATTATTATTTTGAATATTCCTTTTATCCTTCGCGCAATCCCCTGTAGGGGGGACGCGCCCGACTCAACAGTGGGGGGCAGGTCGCCGACGTAACAGTGGGGCGCAAGAATACTGACAAAATAATAAGGGGGACTTTTTTGGAGTATTTCTTGGCCACTTTGGAGTATTTTTTTTGAATGTTCTTTTATCCTTCGTCGCAAATCCCCCTGTAGGGGGGACGCGCCCGACGCAACAGTGGGGTGCAGGTCGCCGATGTAACAGTGGGGCGCAAGAATACTGAAAAAAAATGAGGGGGACTTTTTTGGAGTATTTCTTGGCCACTTTGGAGTGTATTTTTTGAATGTTCTTTTATCCTTCGTCGCAAATCCCCCTGTAGGGGGGACGCGCCCGACGCAACAGTGGGGTGCAGGTCGCCGACGTAACAGTGGGGCGTAAGAATATTGAAAAAATAATAAGGGGGACTTTTTTGAAGTATTTCTTGGCCACTTTGGAGAGTACTTTTTTGGAACATTCTTTTATCCTTCGTCGCAAATCCCCCTGTAGGGGGGACGCGCCCGACGCAACAGTGGGGTGCAGGTCGCCGACGTAACAGTGGGGCGCAAGAATACTGGAAAAATAATAAGGGGGACTTTTTTGGAGCATTTCTTGGCCACTTTGGAGTATTTTTTTTGAATGTTCTTTTATCCTTCGTCGCAAATCCCCCTGTAGGGGGGACGCGCCCGACGCAACAGTGGGGTGCAGGTCGCCGACGTAACAGTGGGGCGCAAGAATATTGAAAAAATAATAAGGGGGACTTTTTTGGAGTATTTCTTGGCCACTTTGGAGTATTTTTTTGGAATATTCTTTATCCTTCGTCGCAAATCCCCCTGTAGGGGGGACGCGCCCGACGCAACAGTGGGGTGCAGGTCGCCGACGTAACAGTGGGGCGCAAAAACATTGAAAAAATAATAAGGGGGACTTTTTTGGAGTATTTCTTGGCCACTTTGGAGTATTTTTTTTGAATGTTCTTTTATCCTTCGTCGCAAATCCCCCTGTAGGGGGGACGCGCCCGACGCAACAGTGGGGTGCAGGTCGCCGACGTAACAGTGGGGCGCAAGAACATTGAAAAAATAATAAGGGGGACTTGCAGGTCGCCGACGTAACAGTGGGGCGCAAGAACATTGAAAAAATAATAAGGGGGACTTTTTTGGAGTATTTCTTGGCCACTTTGGAGTATTTTTTTTGAATGTTCTTTTATCCTTCGTCGCAAATCCCCCTGTAGGGGGGACGCGCCCGACGCAACAGTCGGGTGCAGGTCGCCGTCCGCCCCTGCCCGGGGGGGGGCTCCGGAGGCGGGGCCGCCCACGGAGTGCAGGCCAGAGGGGGGGCGTCGGCAGGCGGGGAAGTCGCGGCAGGCGGGGGCAGAAGGGCCAAGTCGGGCCTGTCCCCTGACCTTCCAGGAGGGCTAAAAAATAGCACCCGACTTAAAAACCTATCGCAAAGCTATTCTACGTCTTGGTTTTACTCTGTCTCGCTCAGCTTTTCAGGTTTTTAGGTCTCCAGTGCTGAAAAATAGCTCTCTGGAAGGTCAGGGTCCCTCCACAGGGGGGATATTCAAAGATAGTCAAACAAAAATAGTATGGGGGCTATTTTTGGAGTATTTTTTGACCATTCTGGAGTATTTCTTTTTTGGGTATTTTTCAGTTCTCGTCGAAAGTCCCCCTGTAGGGGGACACACCCGACTTAACAGAATGGCTCGGATG
>CAUYUJ010015455.1:135675-162888 GCA_963575745.1 Prorocentrum cordatum
CATCTCGAAGGCCATCGATCAAAGGAGGAGACGGTACAACGTTCAGTCCCCCCCCAAAGAGGCCAAAACAGGGGCCAAAACCTAAGTAAAACCTGTGATTCCCGCTTCCTCGCCGAGGCCGTCTTGGACGCCCTGACACCTCGCGGACCCCCCCGAAAAAGTCCAGGGGAGGGGGTAGGGGGAGGGGTGAACCCCTTCCCGGAGGGGAAGAGGGTTTTTTTTTGGAAGAGGGAAGAGGCATCTCGTTGGACCACTCGCGCCCAGAGGGCTGGTGGCATTCTATCGAAAACTGAGAATGGCGCCGCGGCAAGAGCTTCAAGTTCGGCCTTCCTCGCGGGATGTGCGGCCCGTCCCATTCTTGCCGCGCATCTTGCACCGTGGGCAGCATAATGTCCATGTTAGGACGACAAGGATAAATGCTATATTTTCTGCTCGACAGGTAGGATGGCCCCCCCAGGATGGGGCTGCTGTCGGCCTGCTAGGTGGCAGAGTTGGAGTACACACCAATCAGGATCGGGGAAACGTAGGACTCGAGTGCGCCGGAACTCGATTTCGCCTACGCTTTTCGACGAGCCTGTCCTGGATTTCGACGGTGCAGTTTTCGTGGGATGTCGGCAGCGGGAGCCCGCGTCAAATTTCGGACTGGGTCGCGTAATTTTCACGATGGTGCCGTCGGGCCAACCCGAGCCCCTGTAACCCGAGTCTTGCGCGCCCCCCCCGATAGAAATGCGCGCCTGTCGTTGAAGTCCCGATCTAATTCAAGCGCCTTCTTGTTTCAAGAGTCGATATGCTTTTCCTGCGTGTTGTTATTCTGGGGGGGCGTGAACCCGATCTGCATGATCCGCTTTCCTACTTCATCCTTGTACCTACTTCTTCCGACCGACGTGCAAGGATTGGCAGGGGCGAGGGGTGGGGCAGGGAACGGGCACGACTTGTATCCATATCAACTGCGTCTTGGATCTTATGGGAAGGGGCGCCACCAGGCCGCGGCGCAGTGGAGATGTATTAAAAATCGGACCTCAGGGGGCGAAGTTGTTCTATCCACTTCCACGGCGCCCCTGGCAGCGGGGGACGGGCGCCCGAACCTCCACGACGCAGTGGGTATGGGTACAAAATCTTGCCCGCACATGGGGGCCCTGCAGGACTTGGGGAACAAAACGTGACACAAACATCAACAAACATCGGAGGTCCGCGCGGATTTCTCGGATCGGCGCTGGACCCCCCTCCCTGGCGCGCGGAGCGCGCCAGGGGCGGCGCCGGAGGCGCCGCCGGGGGGCCCCAGCGCCGATCCGAGACATCCGCGCGGACCTCCGAGTTTTGATGTTTGTGTCACGTTTTGTTCCCCTAGGGACGTCCCCCCCCCCTCTCCCGGGGGTGGCGGGCTGGGCGGGCGCCGGTGGGGGAATGCGCCCCCTGGGGCCCCGGCCGCGCGGAGGGGCGCCGAGAGGCGCAGTCGCTCGCCGCCCCTCGCGGGAGGGAGAACACCCCGACCCGGCAGTGGGCGTCTTGCTGGGCGGCCCCGGGCGTCTGCTGAGCAGCCCCGCCCTGTGCGGCCGCTCCTCGGAGAGAGCGCCCCGGGTACACTTCCCGAAGCGGGGGGGGCTGGGGCCCTTGGGCCCCCCCCCCCCCTGGACCTCCTCTGCTGGAAGCCCCCCCCCCCCGGCGTTCTTGTCTCCCGCCCCTCGAAAGCTCCCCCCCCTCCCGTCCTTTCGGGCTCCGGAAGCTCCCTCTCCCTTTCCAAGGGGGGGGGCCTTGGTGACCCTCCCCCCATGGACCCCCCTCTCCCCTTTCCGTTTTTCCCCCCTCCTCTTTCGCGCTTCTTAAGCTCTCTCTCCCCTCGGACCCCCCCCCCTGGACCCCCCCTCTCCCCTCCTGGACCCCCCTCTCCCCTGGACCCCCCTCTCCCCTCAGACGCTCCCCCCCCCCTCCTCCTCTTTCGCGCTTCTTCAGCTCCCTCTCCTCGCCCCCTTTCCAAAGGGGGGGGTTGGGCTACCCCTCGCCCCTTGGAGTCTCCCCTGCTGGCGGCTCCCCCCGCCCCTCCCCCCTTTTTTGGCTAAAGGGAGGGCTTGGATTGAAGGATGAATTACAAGTGCGTGGTCTGTATACCTCCTGGGAACCCTTGAGCCGCCAGGACGCGGCACATCACGCAGGGTTTACCCTGTCAGCCCACAGGAGTTTCAGCGCACAGCGCCTCGTAGACCAGGGTAGGGGCGTTTTCATGCCACCCAATTGGAAGCACCACCCCGCCTTTAGCTAAAGGCAGGAGCGCCGCAAGCCAAAAGAGGCCGAAAACCAGCCAAGCCCCGAAAACCAAAGCGTCACCGAAGACCATGAGGGTGCGAACACCAGACGCGCGTGGAAAGCCGAAGGAACGCCGAAAACCGACAGGGCGCCGAAAAGCGAAGTGCGCCGACAAGCAGAAGGGCGCCGAAAACCAAAGGAGCGCCGAAAACCAAAGGATCGCCGAAAGGCAATGGGGTGCCGAAAGCCAACAGTTCGCCGACAACCAAAGGAAACCGAAAACCAAAGAAGCGCCGAAAACCAAGGGCGCCGAAAACCAAAGAGGCGTCGAAAAGCAAAAGAGCGCCCCAAAACAAAGGGGCGCCGGAAACCAAAAAGGGGCTCTGAAAGCCAGCGGGGTGCCGAAAACCAAAGATGCGCCTGAAACAAAAAGAGCGCCGAAAACCAAAGCAGCGCCGACAACCAAAAGGGTGCCGAAAACCAAAGAGCGCCGAAACCCAAAAAGGCGCCGAATACCAAAAGGTCGCTGAACTTGAAAAAGATGCTGAAAGCCAAAGGTGCGCCGAAAACAATAGCGTGCCGACCACCAAAGGGTCGCCAAACACTACGGGTCGTCTGGTCTAACCCGTCGCCTGTCCTGCCCCGCCGCCCCGGCCAAAAGCCAGAGGGAGGGGGGGATCCGTCAGCGTGGCAGTGCGGGCCGCCGCAACTCTTATTCGGACCACAGGGCGGGCCGACAAAGAAAAGCGGGCCAAGAAAGGAACAGGAACGGGCCGGAGAGCGAGGAGCCGAGGAGCGAGGGGCGGAGAGGGAGGGGGGGCGACTGGAAAGGGCAGACCGGGCCGACGGACGGAGGGACGGGGGGACGGGGAGGGGGAGCCAAGCAGGGAGAGAGAAAGGGAGAGCAGAGCACACACAAGGGCAAGGAAGCAACACAAGGGCGAGAGAGCACAAGGGCACGGGGGGGAGCACGGAGGGGAAGGAGGAGGAGAGGGGGAGGAACCGAGAGCCGAAGCCAAGGCAAGAAAGAAAGCGGGCCAAGAAGAGCACCCGTGCGACAGCGCAACAGGACAAATTGCCGCCCTCCATTCCGGCGGGAAGAAGACTCCACAGAGCAGCGGCCGGAGGGGGAGGAGGAGAGGGGGGGGGGGGAGCGACGATGGCGACACAGGTCACGCGGCCGCCAGCCCGCTAGGGCGCGGCTGCGCGGCGTCTCACTCACCGTCCTCGTGCGCCGGCTCGCGCGCGACAGCCGCCGCAGCCGCCGCCCACGCAGCTCGCCCTGCGCGGGCTCTGGCCCGCCGACGCTCGATCCGCGCAGCGCAGCCCCGGGCGAGTAGGATCGCCACGCGCTGGAGCATCTCCCGGCGCACGGTTGACTGCTCCCGCCCCTCCTTCCCAGCTGCCGCTGCTGCGACGGCCCGGAAGGCCGCGTCCGCGCCCTTGCTCATGCCGCCCTGCTGCTCGAGGACAACGGGCCGGAAGGCCAGGCCCTGTGCGCGGCACCTCTCCTCGGTCCGGCCCCGCCTCCGATTCTCCTCGTCGTAGGTCTCGGACGGGAGCCCGGCGGCCAGTGCGGTGTCCGCCCAATGGCCCGGCCCCAGCGCGTTGATGACCGCGAAGTCAAAGCACACCTTTTCTGCCCGGACCGCACGGCTGCCGTCGGGAAGGTGCGTCGCCAATGCCAAGTGTGGGATCACGAGGACGTCGGCTGGCCTGCGCTGGTCTGGCGGCGCCTCTGGGCCCTCCTGCAGCAAGCCTGGGACCTCGGACTGCGGTCGCAGTCCGCCTCGGCACGCGTAGTCGTAGAGGACGTCGCGAATGCCGTTGTGAGTGCCCGTGGTTTCAGGGCCCCCCATGCAGGAGAGGCAGTGGATTCCCTGAGCGTCCAAGGCAACCCCGCACAAAGGACAGGTGGACCCCGCATCCAAGACATCGACACCGAGCCGGAGCGCGACGTTGTCGGCAAACTGGCTCGCAGTGAGTTGCATGTCAAGTGTCTTGGATGGGGTGAGCTCGTACAAGGCGCCCGCTCCTTACGCAGAGTGCGCAAAAGGGCACCGAAAATCAGTGATGCGTCGAAAACCAAAACGGCGCCGAAAACCAAAAGGGCGCCGATACGCAAAACGGCTCCGAAAAACAGCGTGCTGCCGAAAACCAAAGGGGCGCCGAAAACCACAGAGGCGCCGAACACCGAAATTGCGCCGCAAACCAAAGGGGCGCCGTAGACCAAGGGGGCGCAGAAAACCATAAGGAGGACGAACGCCACAAACGCGCCGAACACAAAAAGGGGTGCCGAAAACCAAAATGCGCCAGAAACAAAAAGGGCGCCGAAAACCACCGAAACTCAAAGGGGCGCCGAAACCGCGAGGGCGCCGAAAACCAAAGGGGCGCCGAAAGCCAAAAGGAGCGCCGAAAACCAAGGGGGGCCTGAAACCAACGATGCGCAGAAAGCCAAAAGGGCGTCGAAAAACCGATGGTGTGCCGATAACCAAAAGGGAGCCGGAAATGGGCACCGGAAACACGATAAGCTCCGAAAACGGACGGGGCGCCGAAAACAAAAAGGGCGCCGAAAGCCCGAGGGGCGCCGAAACCCGCAGGGGCGTCGAAAACCACAGGGGCGCCGAAAACCAAAGAGGCGCCGAAAACCAAAGGGGCGCCGAAAACAAACGATGCGCCGATAACAAGAAGAGCGCCGAAAAATTAAATGGGCGCCGCTAACCAAAAGAGCGCCGAAAACCAAAGGGCTCCAAAAACCAAAGGCGCGCCGAAAGCCGAAGGGCGCCGGAAACCAAAGGGGCGCCGAAAACCAAGGAGCGCCGAAAACCAAAAGAACGCCGAAAATTAGAGGGACGCCGAAAACCAAAGAGGGGGGCCGAAAACCAAGGGGGCACCGAAACCCAGAGGGGCACCGAAGCCCAAAGGGGCGCCGGAACCCAAGAGGGAGGGCGCCGAAAACCAAAGGCGCGCCGAAAGCCAAAGGGTGCGCCGAAAACCAACAGGGGCGCCGAGAACCAATAGGAGCGCCGCAAACCACAGGAGCGCCGAGAACCAACAGGGGCGCCGAAGGCCCAGCGGGCGCCGAAGACCCAATGGGGCGCCAGAGGCCACAGAGGCGCCGCAAGCCAAGGAGGCGCCGAAGACCAAAGAGACTCCTCCTCCTCCTCCTCCTCCCTCCTCCTCCTCCTCCTCCTCCTCCTCCTCCTCCTCCTCCCTGCTCCTCCTCCTCCTCTCCAAGACTCCAAGACTCCGCAGCGTCTGGTCACTCATGAGCGGCCGACGCCCGACTACGAAACGGGGGGACCAACAGAACTGGGACCAGCCGTGGAGGACGAGGCAGGGGCGGGCAGGGGGGAAGGAAGAGGAAAGAAAGGAAGGGAGGAAAGGGGAAACGACTGGCCCAGTCTGTGTTTGGTCCCAGGAAGGAGCCCCCGTAACAGCTTGGAACGCTCCGAGCTCTTGCGAGGGGGCTCACACGCTATACAGAGGAGGGCGCTGCCACGGCTAGTGGCAAACCCTCCGCAAGAAACGCAAAAAATAACAGGCATGTCACTCTCTTCGACTCGGGCCCAGTGCAGGTGATGCCCCGAGCCCCCTCCTCCACAAAGGAGGTCCGACAGAGCAGGGTTCAGGGTCCCGCACGGGGTCTGGGTCTTCGAGGAAACCTGACGCAGACAACGTTGACACCGCTGGATATTCCCGTGCCAAACAGGTACATGATCAGATTTCAAACGGGGAGCCCTCCTGGCCCGATGGGGCCGCTCCAGCTTCCCAAATTGGGCTTCACAGGAGGGGAAACCACAAAGGATGTCGAGGACACCTACCACTAAAGATTCATACTCGCCCTCCGCACTGTCGAAGTCGGCAAGCTCCTGAGGCGAGAGGTCGTGGGCCCGAGCCCCTAACCTCGCCCAGTGGTCGGCGGCCGTAGAACCTTGAATGTCCCGCGCATCACTTCCGTCCACCGCGTCCTGGAGCTTGCGGTGGGCGCCTACCTTGCGAAGAGAGATCCAACTGCTAGTCCCGATGTCTCTAGCTATGGACCTCCAGAAAAAGCTGCTCCGAGAACCTCCCCCCAGGGCCCTGCCAGGAGACCTCACACCCAAAAACAAAGCCGAACAGTCCACGGAGATGGCCTTGGGAGGAGGTTCAATGGCACGTTCTTGCCTCAGCACAGCTAGGGCCAGGGCAGCATGCTCTGCTTCCCCTGGGGTCTGGGCATATTCTCTGGGGAGAGGACTGTATACTCCCCTCCTGCAGGTCCCGTCGTCATTCATCTCGACAACAGAGACCCCAGACCTGGCGATTTCGGGCCGCGTGTTGTGGAAACAAGAGCCGTCCGTGAAAAGGCTAGCTTCGGGCCCGAACACAAAAGCATCGACAGGCTCGCCCTGGGCACCGAAAAACTGCATACACCAGTCCTTGCTTGGTGGAGGTACATCAGGATACGCTGGCCACAGCCTGGAAAAAATGAGAATATTTTCATCACATTCTAATGCCTGCTGAACAAGCTCGGTTCCAAAATGCTCAGCTCGGCGTCGTGAAATGTCAGGGTGCTGACATTCCCAGCACCTGTGCCTCAGAGTGTCCCGTCCTGCTCCACACATCGGGCACGAGGAGTCGACTTCGTAGCCCCATCTCCTGAGGGTCTCTCCAGTCGGTAAGGCACCTGATAATACTTGAAGATACAAGTGCTTCGCTTGACTACTTAGTTTCCTGGCAACACGCTGCAAGAGGGGAAGCCAGACCCCACGAGCAATCAAGTCCTGGTTCCCAGGATGCACGTGGGTCTCAAAACCCTTGGTGAAAAACTTGTCAAGGAACACTTGGGCCAAATCGGCCACAAACTTTTCCCCAATCTGAGACGGGGGGGATTCAGTCAAAGTCCAACGTCGTCCAGACCGATCCAGGAACACAGCGGGACCCTCCCAGGTCCATCCTCCAGCTTCGAGCCAGAGGAGCATGGCCGATATCGGCCCACGGGTCCGAAAAAGCCAGGGTTTTCCCCGAGTCCCTTGGAAGACTTCGACACTCGAGTGAAACACTTTGCTTAAAACACCTGGAGTTAGCGCATCCTGATGCCTAGGGCTACCATGCCTACTCACTTCAGAACTGTGCCACCATTCCCAGCAGTATCTACGTACGCAACCACCTGCCAGCACGATGGGGTCGCCTTTGCCCTCAATGGCCCACAAGAGGTCCAAATTGCAACCTTTCTTACTGATCCCACAGACTCGCCCAGCAGACCTTCGAATAGATAGAAGCTCCTTAGGAGACACACCCTGGATGTCGAGCCCATAGGATACCGTTGGGAGGATCCCACCCTTGAAGAGCCTTTTCTTGAGCTTCGTGGAGACCTTGAGGCCCGAGAGCTTAGCGATCCGAAACTTGAATTTCTTGGTCCTCTTCTTCATGACAAGGCGGGCGAACGGCCGCAGCTGGTGCTTCCCACCTGCGAAATCCACTCCGAGGTTGGCTGGTGCAACAGTGCCCTGTCCTGCGAGTGTCCCTAGCTTCCTTTTGATCATGGTCAAGAGGGTCAAGCTGTTAGCAGTGGCAAACATCTTCTTCTCTGCTAGGGGCACCCGCAGACTCTGCGAAATGGTCCAGGCCAAGCTGGTCGCAAGGTCACGTAATTGCTGAACGCAATCTTCTACATTTTGATGCCATGCATGCACAGAGAGATCATCGACATGTAAGCTCATACCTGTACTATCGTGCCCCTTGTGTGCAACAATGGTGGGGAGGAGGAACGACTTGGCTTCGTAGGTGGCTGACGTGGACCCCGCTACGATCCCTCGCCGAGGGAACAGGGGTTCACCATATCCCCCGTCAAGGAGGAGAATTCTCTTCCACCGATACGTCGATATAGTATATAAAAGTATGTACAACGGGAACTCGGACAAGATACTTTGCTGGAGGAGCTCTTCATGACATATGTGCTCATAGAACTGCAGCAAATCCCACATGAGGGCCCCATAGTGGATCTTCTGTCCCGCATGTAACTCTGCCGTCACAGACTGACGCCACACCGTATCAAGGGCACTGCGGCCCTGTCCCATGGAAAACTCAGGGCCCAACCCGACTTTTGATTCCCAGGATCTACATGGGTTCCTGTGAGTCTTGCCGTGGAGCCTCGCAAACCCACAGTAGTGCCCAATAGGTCGGCGCCCTTTCACTGGTTTACTCATGAGAAATACAATGAGTTGCTGAATCCTGGAAGGTCCCTGTCCCAGAACATCGATCAGGTGATACAGCCACGACAGGGCGAGCAGCGCACCATCAGATAACAATGAGTAATGTCTTGGATGAAGCCCATCTGGGGTACATGTCTGTCTCTTGAAACGGGAACTGATATGCCGCAAAGCTTCAGGAGCTACTCGCTCCGTCACTGGAATCCTCCTCTCTGGAAGGTCGAAGGAAGGTAGCTCAACTCGAACGTCACTTGCATTCCACGCCGCCTTCCACACTTTGGTTTCAGCAGCCAGTCGAGCAGGTAGGGAACTAGAATACATTCCATTGTCCGAGACAACTTCTTCAGACACTGGTTCTCCACTGCGCAGGAAAGCGAACGCCTGCTTCATATGTCCACCTACTGCTTCGGCACACCATTCTTTCCACGATTCCCTGGCCCTGGATCTGTCTTCAACGAGACCGACACGAGCCCACAGGCCGACGAAATCCAGGAACGAGTCGATACGATCGATGATAGTATTCAAGAGTGGTGTGCCAATTAGCTCTCGAGCAAATACCGCCAGTACTGGATGCCAGAACTCGCCCCCAGCTTTCCAGTGCCTCCTGAAAGGACCCCCTCGAACTGGAAGCCGTTGCCATTGACGCAGGAGTCCCAAGAGATAGCCTTCCCTACCGCCTCGAAGAAATAGAGATCTCAATTCTTGGAGCCTGTGGAGGACCCATTCCAAAGCTCGTCCAGGAAAGGCGTTCTCGTACTGTTTGGTAACCAGGAGCGACCTGAGAGGCTTATCCTTGAACTGCAGGTCAGATCCCCCAGGGAGCCCAGGCGAGTCCCTAGCTTGACACACATCCAAGATTTCACCCCAGGCCTGAGAGACCCAAAGATCATACACACGATCCAGTAGAAGAGCACCCTGGGATTTATCAGCACCAGTGGCCATGTAAGAAATCCCATCAGCATCTTGCAAAGGAAGGAGGAACCTTTCAATGTCATGTACAATCAGATCATAGCTGGGGGGAGCAGGAGCAGGACCCACTGCAGCAACAGGTGGTACATGTTGAAACTTGACAGGGACTTTGACATAGATATCCTTCAAAGCCCTCTTCACAGAAAAATAGACTGGCCGATGAGGACTGTACGAGCCATCGATATCTGTGAATACCTGTCCTGCTGCAAAATCTAGATGCTTGCTGACGATGAAGTAGTCAATGACTGAAAGTGCTTCAGGGACCACAAACGTAGGTGCCAGTGGAGCCCTGACAACTCCTGCAATCTGCACAAGTGGGGCATTGCTAGCCATCTCACTGGGTCCCATGTTAAAATCTCCGCCAATGCAGAACGGGAGTCCATGGTCGAAAATGTCCTTCCACACTGTCTTCAAAATGCTCACATTCAACCCTTTGTATCCGATAGAATCCTTAAGATAGACAGAGTAGAGCGCCACAGTGCCAAATTCTGAAGAGCGGAAAAAAATCCTCACAACTCGCCCATCGTAGAGAGATAGAGGGGAGGGTGGCGGAACCCAAGAGTCAAGATGCTTCCTGACCAGGATCATCGTGCCGCAGCTGGGTCTCCCTGTCTCCGTACTGATGATACACTCTCCAGCATAGACTCGCCAACCTTGCTTTTGAAGCCGTGAGCGGGTCCGTGAAAGCCTCGCACCTGCCAGTTTGTGTTCCTGAAAAAGGAGAACATCACCATTCGTGGTCCTGACAAGCTCCGAGAAACCACCACCTTTGACATTGGAAGAACCGTCATCTGCAGCTTCACCGTGCCAACTGTTCCCATTGAACGTGATGATGCTGAGGGGGTGTAGCTCTGAACCAGTTTTCCTTTGGGCAATTCGTTCGGGCTGCCCACAACCGACTGACCCACGACTGAAGGTACCTGACACCGAGGTTGATGTGGGCTGCGTGGCAAATGCTCCTTGGCCTCCCGACTGTCCCGACTCGGCCTGGTTACTGCCACATGGGCCCTGGCCTTGTCGGTCCAGGGGCTCAGTAGGAGCGATGCCACGCAGCCCTGAAGAGCTGCTCGTAGACAATGTGGCCATCGCCGATGAAATAGTATTGCCATAGTACACATGATATGAAGAGGCCGATCTTGATGCCGTTCTCCTCTGAAACCCCGCCTCATGGACTCCACCACCGATGCCAGTCATCCCGAACACCGATCCAGAGTTTCCGAGAACGAGGCCCTCGAGGTCGCAACTGCTAAAGGTCATGCTCAGAACCACCCCCACACCCATCGAACTCCCAGTCGGACCGCGTGCCTGAGCCCATGACGGACGGGGGCGGCTGCTGGAAGGGTGTGGAGGGCGCGCAGGTGCAATCCCCGCCTGTGGGTCGGCCTCCAGCACCTGGGGACCGAAACCTCGGTTTCTTACTCGCTGACCGAATGGCCTCCAAGATTTCCCTTTTCTGAGAATCTGAAACACCATTAACCTGCACAGCTTCCATGACATCGGCCTCGTCGACCTCCATGACCGAGCACTCAACTGCGCCCGAAGAGGCCACCTCAGGCTCTGGTGTAGGCATGGCTTCACGAAGACCATCCAAGAACTCCTTATACCGTGCCTGAAGATTAGCACGTACACCTTCGTGTTTGACACCTGACAAAGTCCCTTCGAACATACTGAGATGCGAAATGAAACTCGCCATGGAGGGTGCCGAAGCCGAAGACTCTGCCGAAGAAGCTTGAACAGCAGCAGCCCTCCGCTTGGCCTCCTCGATCTTCTCCTTCTCATTCTGGATGCTGACCTGAAGCTCAGCCTTCTTGTCTTGAAACTTACGAATCGCTTCATCAACAGAGCTCTCTTCCTCCATGAGCTTCTCCAAGCGCTTCTCGCTCCTGGTCTGCTCCTGCTCCATCTTTCTGAGGCGCTGGGACGGGGGTACACTGGCCAACTTCTGATCTTGAGCCACCTTCCACGCTTGAGAGATGGCGTCGACAGAAGCGTCAGGCAAGATCCCTCGAAGCTTACCTCCTGCAGCCAACTGGGAGAGGCGGTGGAGCTCTTCACGAATATTCGGCTCCCTTCCTCCTCCCGTGGGTTCATCACCGCGCTGTCCACCCTTGCCACCCTGGTGCTTGCCCTTGCCCCCGCCCTTGCCGTTGCGGCCACCCCCAGGAGTCCCAGCGATGCCAGGAGCACGTACCCAAGGGTTATACTCCCAGACAGGTGGAGGCGGAGGAACAGGCGCGAGGTGCGGGATGGATCCCTTGCAGTGGTAGCAGAACTTGAAGTGGCTCGGGTTTTTCTTGCATCCGCAGTGCGGGCAAGCAAGGCCGACTGGCCCCTTACCCTTACCATTGGATTTAGTCATGCCTCGGCACAACTGGACGTGGAAAGAATTGCTCCTCCAGGAGCTCACAAAGCCGAAAGAAGGTTACGACCGCCACAGGCGCCTGTCTGGGCTGCACCCGTGATGGCCAGAAGAAGCTGTCCTGGCCAGCTGCCTTGATAAATGGCAACTTGAGCCAAAATGGCTACGGCCTCCTCCTCCTCCTCCTCCTCCTCCTCCCTCCTCCTCCTCCTCCTCCTTCCTCCTCCTCCTCCTCCTCCTCCTCCTCCTCCTCCTCCTCCTCCTCCTCCCTCAAGTACAACGAAAACGCCGAAAAGCAAATTATTCACTGCGTGGGGATCCCCATATGTGCATCTCCTTGCTGGCGCTCCCTTGGTGGTGGGACTCTGTGAGGACGAATCTGGATTTAAGTGTGACTGAGCTGCCTCTCTCTCTGCTCTCTCTGCTCTCTCTGTCTCTGTCTCTCTCTCTCTCTCTGCCCTCTCTCTGTCTCTGCCTCTCTTTCCCTGCCTCTCTCTCTCTCTGCCTCTCTCTCTGCCTCTGTCTCTCTGCCTCTCTCTCTCTCTGCCTCTCTCTCTGTGCCTCTCTCTCTCTGCCTCTATCTCTGCCTCTCTCTCTCTCTCTCTCTCTCTCTCTTCTCTCTATTCTCTCTCTGCTCTCTCCTCTCTCTCTCACTCTCCCTCTCTCTCTCTCTCTCGCTCTCTCTCTTCTCTTCTTCTCTTCTCTTCTCTCTCTCTCTATCTCTCTCTCTCTCTTTCTCTCTCTATCTCTCTCTCTCTCTCTCTCTCTCTCTCTCTCTCTCTTTCTCTCTCTCTCGCTCTCTCTTTCGCTCTCTCGCTCTCTCTTGCTCTCTCTCGCTCTCTGTCGCTCTCTCTCGCTCTCTCTCTCTCTCTCTCTCGCTCTCACTCGCTCTCTCTCGCTCTCTCTCGCTCTCCCTCGCTCTCTCCCGCTCTCTCTCTCTCTCTCTCTCTCTCTGCTCTCTCTCTCTCTCTCTCTCTCTCTCTCTCTCTCTCTCTCTCTCTCTCTCTCTCTCTCTCTCTCTCTCTCTCTCTCTCTCTCTCTCTCTCTCTCTCTCTCTCTCTCTCTCTCTCTCTCTCTCTCTCTCTCTCTCTCTTCTCTATCTCTCTCTCTCTCTCTCTCTCTCTCTCTCTTCTCTCTTCTCTCTCTCTCTCTCTCTCTTCTCTCTTCTCTCTTTCTCTCGCCTGTCTCCTCTCTCAACTCCCCCTCTCTCTCTCTCTCCGCTCTCTCTCTCTCTCTCTCTCTCCTCTCCCTCTCTCTCGCTTCCTCTCTCTCTCTCTCTTGCTCTCTCTCTCTCTCTCTCTCGTCACGGGCTCGTGAGATCAGCCAGGGTGGCTCCCCCTTGGGGCTCCCAAATGATGCCCCTGGCAGCGTTTTGTGACCATGAGGCTCTCAAGAGATACATGTTGGGGAAGCCAAACGGCAATTCTAGCTGAGGCGTCCCACCAAAATCGGCGCGAACGGGCTCGTGAGATCAGCCAGGGTGGCTCCCCCTTGGGGCTCCCAAATGATGCCCCTGGCAGCGTTTTGCGACCATGAGGCTCTCAAGAGATACATGTTGGGGGCGCCAAACGGCAATTCTAGCTGAGACGTCCCACCAAAATCGGCGCGAACGGGCTCGTGAGATCAGCCAGGGTGGCTCCCCCTTGGGGCTCCCAAATGATGCCCCTGGCAGCGTTTTGTGACCATGAGGCTCTCAAGAGATACATGTTGGGGGCGCCAAACGGCAATTCTAGCTGAGACGTCCCACCAAAATCGGCGCGAACGGGCTCGTGAGATCAGCCAGGGTGGCTCCCCCTTGGGGCTCCCAAATGATGCCCCTGGCAGCGTTTTGCGACCATGAGGCTCTCAAGAGATACATGTTCGGGGCGCCAAACGGCAATTCTAGCTGAGACGTCCCACCAAAATCGGCGCGAACGGGCTCGTGAGATCAGCCAGGGTGGCTCCCCCTTGGGGCTCCCAAATGATGCCCCTGGCAGCGTTTTGTGACCATGAGGCTCTCAAGAGATACATGTTGGGGCGCCAAACGGCAATTCTAGCTGAGACGTCCCACCAAAATCGGCGCGAACGGGCTCGTGAGAACAGCCAGGGTGGCTCCCCCTTGGGGCTCCCAAATGATGCCCCTGGCAGCGTTTTGTGACCATGAGGCTCTCAAGAGATACATGTTGGGGCGCCAAACGGCAATTCTAGCTGAGACGTCCCACCAAAATCGGCGCGAACGGGCTCGTGAGATCAGCCAGGGTGGCTCCCCCTTGGGGCTCCCAAATGATGCCCCTGGCAGCGTTTTGTGACCATGAGGCTCTCAAGAGATACATGTTGGGGCGCCAAACGGCAATTCTAGCTGAGACGTCCCGCCAAAATCGGCGCGAACGGGCTCGTGAGATCAGCCAGGGTGGCTCCCCCTTGGGGCTCCCAAATGATGCCCCTGGCAGCGTTTTGTGACCATGAGGCTCTCAAGAGATACATGTTGGGGAGCCAAACGGCAATTCTAGCTGAGACGTCCCACCAAAATCGGCGCGAACGGGCTCGTGAGATCAGCCAGGGTGGCTCCCCCTTGGGGCTCCCGAGTGATGCCCCTGGCAGCGTTTTGTGATCATGAGAGAGTGTGAGTGTGAGCTTAACTTATCTTATCTTATCTTGAAATCTCTTCTTATCATATCTTGTGCTACCTTATCTTATCTTGTAGTATCTTATCTTGTCTTGTCTTATCTGGTGATTATCATTGGGAGGAGGGAGGCGCGAGCGGGAGGAAGAAGGAGGAGGAGGAGTGGGAGGCGTCAGAGTAATAACAAGAACCCCAATCCTTAGGATATGGGGAATAAGACAAGTACCTTGGAAGCCCCGCGTCAGCCAGGGCCCCCCAGCTGGAAAATCCAAGAAACGGAGGGGAGGGGAGGTAGCGTCGGAAGCCCCCCCTGCCTTCCCCCCCCCCTGAAAAAGGGGAGCCCAGGCTTGTTCCGGGCCCTGGGAGCAAGGGGACGGGGGTGTAGCTTCCAAGCCCCCCCAATCTTTAGCCAGGCACCCCCCAGTAACAAAATCCACTCAAAAGGAGTGGGGGTGGGTAGCTTCGGACCCCCCCCTCTTTGAAAAAGGGAGCCTGGGCTGACCTTGGGCTCCGGAGCAAAAAGGGGGTGGGTGGGTAGCTTGGAAGCCCCCCCCCGCCCTCAGCTAGGGCCCCCATGGTTCCGAAATGCCCACAGAAGGAAGGGAATGGGGGGGCAGCTTCGGACTCCCCACTTATTTCCAAGGGAGGAGGGGGGGAGATTCAAGCTGGGGCCCCGCTTTTAGTGAGAAACGTGCCACGAGCGCGCTTGTTTCTCTGTTCTCCGCGGCCCACTGCTGCGCCGCGCGGCCGCGCAGGCGCCCAAGCTCGGCAGCGCCGCTGCTGGCGCAGGCCCGCCCGAGCACCCCGCGGGGATCCCGAGATCCCTGGCGCCTCAAGTCTTTCGAGCCTCGGAGGTCTTGATCGGAAACTGGAACGTATATACGCTGGTCGTTGAAAGTAGGTATTTTTGGATTCCCAGATCACAATCTACAGTCGGGGCCCTGAAGAAGGAACCCTTTTCGTTGAAGAGGGGCTCGGTGCTCCTTGATTGTTCTGCAGTTTGCCTTCGGTTTTCCTGAGGTATCCCATGGGAAATGGAAGTTCAACTTATGGGAGGAAGGGGCCTCGTTCCTTATCTAGGGTTCCTTAGGTCAACGCCCCGATTGTACTTCAAGCGCCTTCCTACTTCAAGAGTCGACATGCTTTTGCTGTGTTTTGTCATTCTCTGGGAGGACCTGGACCCAGTCCACTAGATCCGCCTTCCTACTTCATGTCTCTACCTACTTCTTCCGACCGACGTGTACATTACCAGTACCGATGTCCCCGGGAAGCAACGAAACATGTATACACCAGGCTCCCGTATACACCAGGATCCGCCCTCCAGTGCAGTTTCCAATGCAGGGCCGGAACAAGCGTCGGTGTATAGAGTTCGATTCCCTACTTGAGGTTGGCGCCAACACTAATGTCGGCGGAGTACCTTCACCGAGGGAAGGTCATCCCGATCTCGGTGATGGTGGTACTCTTCGGGCTTCCCAGGTGACCGAAAGATTGCCACCAACACCGGAATCTGGGATCATCCTCCCCCTGTGGGCGCACCCCCCTGTTTGTTGTTGGTGCCCACTTCCAAGCCTCCAAGAGCCGGGCGTTTGCGCCTTTTTTCGGGCCCCGGCACCCTTACATATCGATCCTGCTCGAAAAAGGCCGCAGAGAGATGGGGCGTGGGGCTCTGGGCGTGATTTTTTTGATGATGTTGCGATTTTTTTCGCTACGTCGGATCTCAGGGGAGCCAACACGTGTCGTTGATCGGATGCCCAAGTCGCCAGCCATTGCTACAGTGGAGACCCATGCCAAGAAACACTTTGCTTGCCTCCAGGGTGCCCTGGGCTTCTTGGGTTTCGATGGTTTTGCGATGGAAAGCGTGACGTTCCCACACCAAAAATCAATGGACGCCTTGGGGTCTCAGGGTTGGGTTGCTTTTGGAAGGTTTCTTGTGGATCGGCCCCCACTGTATGCATCGTTGCGTGGTACGGTCGGGAACATTCGGACAGCGTGTCGCTCCGCTGGTCCTGGCCCACCACGCTTCGGCGCGATAGATCGGCGATAGGCCCCCGATAGCAAATCCGCACGCTGCTGGGCGGGGTGGGGCCATCGAACCCCTATCGGCGATCAATGGGCGATTGGGGGTCGATGCATCCCACCCCACAGTGGGGGCGCGCATCAAGAAACCATCTGCTTTTCGTCAGGGTGTCCTGGGTTTCCTCGCTCCTCGCGCTGCGCGGTGACTTCCCGCAGCCGCTGAAGGCGCTGCTGCGCTCAGGGGGGCTCCGGGCTTCCCCTCTGTGGTGTACCTCGCGCGCGGGTTCTCAGGGTTGGGTGTCCTGCGAGGGTTTCTTGCGGCCGCGCCCACGCTGTACAGTCGGGGCCCTGAAGAAGGAACCCTTTTCGTTGGGGAGGGGCTCCGTGTTCCTTAATTGTTTCGCAGGTTGCCTTGGATTTTCCTTAGGGTTTCGATACGAAATCGAAGTTCAACTTATGGAAAAATAGGGGCCTCGTTCCTTATACATCGTTCCTTAGGTCAACGTCCCGACTGTATGCCTATCCCCCCCTGTCGTTGCCCCAGATCGGCGCGACGCGCTATCCACCGATCCCCGGGCGGCGGCGCCCCGCGCCCGTGCGAGCCCTCCCGCCCCGCGCGGTGCCGAGCGGCGCGCTATACATCCGCTCGCGGGGCACGGCGTGTCGCCGGGGCCGCCGCCGCGGCCAGGTGTCGGGGGTGGACAGAAACCCCAACACTGACACGTCGATTAGTGAATTGTCCGTTTTCGGTTCTCGAGAAGGCGCCGTGGCCGTTATTTTCCAGGCTTGCGCCCGCCAGGTTTGGGCCTCCTGTCGTTTTCACTAAACCACGTTTTACCGAAGGGGGGTCTGTCCATCCCCGATAGGTGTCGGGGCCCATGCGACGGGGGTCAGTGCAAACAGGGGTCGGCCAGGGCACCGGATTCTGCAGGATCCTGCCAAGTCCCCCTCGGACTGACCCGGGTCAGCGAGCCGCTCGTGGCCGCGAGGCGGCCGCGCCTATTGGCTGACCCGGGTTTGCGGAGACCTGCGTTGCAGTTTGTTTTTCCTGCATTGCAGTTTTTTGGTTTCCTGCTGACCCGGGTCTGGATTGACCGGGGTCAGAAGATCCCCGAAAGTGGGGTCTGTCCTCCTACAGGAGGAGTGTTCGAGAATAGTGAAACAATGGTCTGGGGACGATACAAAAACTATGTTTGGTTTTGGTTTTGTAATTCTTGTGGGCACCCTTATTTCTTCTTCCAAAACCACCTGTAGGAGGATACGCCCGACCTTGCGCTATGCAACAGGTCCCGAACGTATCCGACTCCGAGCCAAATTTGCGGGTCGGCTTCTGGAGGTCGCCGTGGCGATAGCGGCGGCCACACATCGGGGCAAGGTTCTTGTCAAGGAGGTGCATGCCCCTTCCCAGCCCACCCCCGCTCTGCGACGTGGACGTGGGTTAGAATTGACCATCGCGCGACAGAGGGTCGTCAATTCTGGACGCTTCGCGTAACCAGACGAGTCTTGCCCTTTTCCGCCTGTCCTGCTAGGTTGACCTGTCGTCTGACTACCTTGACGGCGCGCAGCTGCCTGCGTCGCTCGCGATCAAAAAGTAACCAGACGAGTTGCCCTGATCAGGGATGTGGAGGAGCACGCAGTGGAAAGAAGGACTGGGTAAGGCGTCGTACCCAAAGAGGGGGAGGATGGAGGAGGAATCGGAAGAGGAGCACGCACCAGGCACGATGCAGGCCTGGGTTGTTTTGGCGTTCCTCTCCAAGGAAGGCAGCCTTATGCATGATTTCTCACTTCGGAACCCTTCATAAGGATTCTTTACTACGGGCTTCTTAGTATGGATTCTCAAATCGTTCCTAGAGGGGCTCCTGAGTAAGGAAACCTCAGTGCAGAGTTCCTTATTAAGGACGCCTTCATAGGGGCTCTTTCCCAAGGACTCCTCACTGAAGATTCCTTACTAAGGACACATGTAATCAGGACCCGTTACGGAGGATCTCCCATTCAGGATCGCCAGTGGGGAATTTGGTAATTATTCCCTTTCAGGGTGCCTTTCTTCAGGAGGCTCTATTAAGGAACCCGTGCTAATAATTCCCCAACCAGGGTTTGTTAGCAAGGATTCATTGCTGGGGACCCTTACCGAGGATCCTTGATTAAGGATCCCCGCGACATGGTTCCGTACTACGGGCCTGCGATTAAAGAGCCCTTAACACGGGTTCTTTACTTAGGTTTCTATATTTCGGATTTCATAGGAAGGTCATTTTAGTGATGTGATAGGTTTCCTTACTAAGATTTCTTTACCAAGGTTGCTTACTAGAGTATTGGATGCTTACTAGAGTATGGAATCCTTACTAAGGCTTCCTTACCAACGATCATTTGCGCCGATTTCCTCGTTAAGGATCAAATATTCCTCACTAAGGGGTCCGGACTAAAAAAGCTCATTGCCAATCGTCCTTCAGTCAGGGTTCCTTTGTGAGGAAACATTTGGGTTCTTTATTAAAGAGTCTCCATACGAAGTTCTTATTGAGGATTTCGTTTGAACGGGGTCCTCCGTAAGGGTTCCATCTTCAGGATTCCTAATTCAGGGTTCTTTGCGAAGGATTCCCCATTCAGGATCCCCCCCTGAGAATTCCTACCAAGGGGCCCCTTACCAAGGAGTCTTTAGTCAGGAAGCGCTGTTACGGAATCCTTATGAAAAAGGTTCCTTCGCTCTTACGAAGGATTCTTTATGAAGGGTCTCTTATGCAGGCTTCTTATTACGGATACCGCAGCAAGTAGTCCTTAAGACATATTCCTTGTTACAACTGCTACTACATTTTTTTCGCAAGTCGGATTCCTTCGCATGTGTCCCCTTGTAGGGGCATCTTTTTGTTTAGGGTCACCGGCTAAGGATTTCTTCGCAAGGACTCCGGAGTATTCTTTGCGACAGTTCCCTTGTTAAGGGTGCCGTACTAAGGGCTTATATAAGAAGGTTCCTTACGACGTGTTTTCATCAGGGGTTCCTTATCATGGACTCTTCGGTGATAGTCTACGTACCAAAGTGGCGGTAGTAAGGAACCCTGATTGAGGATCCCGTTGGATCTCGAAGGTTTTCCGGGCTTCGCATATATTCGAAAAGGACCCGCCAGGATTCCACGGGATACCTATGGTTTTCGAGGGGGTCAAAACTATGGGAAACCAACAAGAACTCAACACAACAACTAAAACAACATTCGGATTTCGGAAGAACTTCTGGTGCGAGGGGAGGCGCGGCTTTGTGCGACACCGTAGTCGTTTTTGATGTTTTTTGTGTTGTTTCTTTTGGTTTGTTCCCAACCATCCTGTGGTGTTGGGTCCTCGTTTTGAAGAGACGGTCCCCGCGTTCCTCCTCTCCTCCTCTCTCCTCCTCCTCCCCTTCCTCCTCCCCCTCCTCGCTCCTTCCTGCGTTTCCCCCGCCCAGTACAGCGCTTCGTGGCCCCATGGGGAGCTCCACCGAAGGCCCCAGTGGCTGCGCTCGCATGGCGCCACCGCGCCCATGTCGGCACACCCCTCACACGCCTCATGGCCCCATAGGGAGCTCCACCGACGGCCCCTGTGGCTGCGCTCGCATGACACCACCGCGCCCATGTTGGCACACCCCTCACACGCTTCGTGGCCCCATAGGGAGCTCCACCGAAGACCACAGTGCTTGCGCTCGCATGACACCACCGCGCCCATGTGGGCACACCCCTCACACGCTTCGTGACCCCATAGGGAGCTGCGCTCGCATGACACCAGTTTCGGCACACCCCTCACACGCTTCGTGGCCCCACAAGGAGCTCCACCGAAGGCCCCAGTGGCTGCGCTCACATGACACCAGTTTCGGCACACCCTCACACGCTTCGTGGCCCCATGGGGAGCTCCACCGAAGGCCCCAGTGTCTGCGGTCACATGACACCACCGCGCCCATGTTGGCACACCCCTCACACGTTTCGTGGCCCCATTTGGAGCTCCACCGAAAGCCCCAGTGGCTGCGATCACATGACACCACCGCGCTGTTTTCGGCACGCCCCTCACATGTTTCGTGGCCCCACAGGGAGCTCTACCGAAGGCCCCAGTGGTTGCGCTCGCACGACGCCACCGCATCCATGTCGGCACATCCCTCACACGTTCCGTGGCCCCATAGGGTGCTTCACCAAATGCCCCAGTGACTGCGCTCACATGACACCACCGCACCCACTTCGGCACACTCCTCACAAGTTTCGTGGCCCCATAGGGAGCTCCACCGAAGGCCCCAGTGGCTGCGCTCGCACGACGCCACCGCGCCCATGTTGGCACACCCCTCGCACGCTTCGTGGCCCCATCGGGTGCTTCACCAAAGGCCCCAGCGGCTGCGCTCACATGGCACCCACTTCGGCACACTCCTCACACGTTTCGTGGCCGCATAGGGAGCTCCACCGAAGGCCCCAGTGGTTGCGCTCGCACGACGCCACCGCATCCATGTCTCCACACCCCTCACACGCTTCGTGGCCCCATCGGGTGCTTCACCAAAGGCCCCAGGGGCTGCGCTCACATGACACCACCGCACCCACTTCGGCACACTCCTCACACGCTTCGTGGCCCCATAGGGAGCTCCACCGAAGGCCCCAGTGGCTGCGCTCGCATGGCACCACCGCGCGCATTTTGGCACACCCCTCGCACGCTTCGTGGCCCCACAAGGAGCTCCACCGAAGACCACAGTGGCTGCGCTCCCATGACACCACCGCGCTCATGTTGGCACACCCCTCACACGTTTCGTGGCCCCATGAGGAGCTCCACCGAAGACGAGACCAACAATATTGCGTCATTCACAAGTGCACATGGTTGGGTCTCTGGCCAAGGTATTTGTTTATGTTTTTTTTGTTTTGCCCGACGAGTTTTTGGGAGGTACCAGGCCTGCATCTTGCTTGGCGCCCCTCCTTCACCTCCTCCTCCTCCTCCTTCTCCTCCCCCTCCTCCTCCTCCTCTCCTCCTCTCCTCCTCCTCCTCCTCCTCCTCCTCCTCATCCTTCCTTCCCCTTCTCCTTCTCCTCCTGTTCCTTCCCCTCCTCCTCCTCCTTCTCCTCTTCCTCCTTTTCCTGACACCTGACGCTGGATGGCTGCAAGTTTCGTCCGAACGTAGCCCCCCTCCTCCTGCTCCTCCTCCTCCTCTCCACCTTCTCCTCCTCCTCCTCCTCCTGAATTCTTTTTCCCGGTGACAAATTTCTCTCTTGCGCGCCCTGGGGCTGGTCGAGGGGCGGGCCGGGCGTTTCGCTTTAGACTTTTTCGCAATTTATGATCCAGAAGTTGAGAAATTGGTATCAGCTTCGCTGATGGATGGCAGATGGTTTTCAATCTGCGGCTCTCGCCTCAGCGCCGCGCATATTCGTTTTCAACCTTTGAAATCGCTTCGCAGATCGATTGCGGGTGTTGTTTTCCAAATCTGGTTCTCGCCTTAGCGCTGCGCGCATTCGTTTTTAAACATTGGCAATCGTTTAACGGATTGAGGGCGGGTGGTTTTCGAACTGTGGGTATGGCTTCATCGCCGTGCGCATTCTTTTACACATTTGCAATCGTTTCACGATTTGAGAGCGGTTCCTTTTCACAATGTGGTTCTCGCTCTAGCGCCGAGCACATTCGTCATAACAGTTTACAGACGTTTCACGGAGGTCCATGGTCAGAGTGCCCGCAATTGTGTTTAGGAAAGACCTAGGACTATGAGGGCGCAGCCATCACGTTGATTCGAGGTTTTGAAGTACCAGGAAGTGTGTTCTGGCACGATACCGGATCGTCAAGACGCAACAGTCAGGTCGATTCGTCGCGTTGGAGTCCCGATAGTGGTGTTTGGGCACGTCGTTCCTTCAGTGGAAACGAACCCTTGCAGGGACCCGTGAAGAGGGAACTTGGATGGATGGTTTATTCCAACCTTCCTGATGAATTATGGGTTTACACTGGCTGGTCCTCCTCCTCCTCCTCCTCCTCTTCCTCCTCCCCGTCTTCCTTCTCCTCCTCCTTCCCCTCCCCGTCTTCCTCCTCCTCCTTCTCCTCCTCCTCCTCCTCCTCCTCCTCATCATCATCCTCCTCCTCGTCCTCCTCCTCCTCCTCCTCCTCCTCCCTCCTCCTCCTCCTCCTCCTCCTCCTCCTCCTCCTCCTCCTCCTCGTCCTCCTCCCCCTTCTTTCCCTTCCTTCCAGTCCTCCTCCTCCTCCTCCTCCTCCTCCTCCTCCTCCTCCTCCTCTTCTCCTCCTCCTCCTCCTCCTCCTCCTCGTTCTTCCTCCTCCTCCTCCTCCTCTCCTCCTCCTCCTCCTCTCGTTCCTCTCCTCCTCCTCTCCTCCTCATCCTCCT
The DNA here is from genome assembly GCA_963575745.1 of Prorocentrum cordatum. NCBI lineage: Eukaryota > Dinophyceae > Prorocentrales > Prorocentraceae > Prorocentrum > Prorocentrum cordatum. The sequence continues at coordinate 158,363 of CAUYUJ010015455.1, forward strand.
CCTCCTCCTCGTCCCCCCCCCCCCCTCCCGGCCTCAGGCCCGCCGCTCGGGGCCGCCACCGCTCCCGCGGCGGCGCAGCCGGCGTCGCCGCCGCGCCCCTTGCGTGCCGTCGCGCCCGCCTCTGGCTCGCCCGAAGGCCGCGTCGCGCGCCGCCATTGTCGCCGCCGCGGGCATCGCCATGGCAGCCGAAGTCGCCGTCGCCGCCGCCGAGGGCGTCGTCGTCGCCGTCGCCGCCGCCGCGGGCGTCGTCGTCGCCGCCGCCGGCAAGAGGAGGACGACGACGAGGACTCCGCAGGACTCTCTGGGGGCGGACCTGCGTCCTGGTCCTTCCCGCCCTCCCCCGGCGGACGGCGCTGCGGCCGCCCCCGCCGCCGCCAGAGAGACGGCCACTCTCGCGCCCTGGCCCCTCCGGCGGGCAGCGCTGCTGCCGCTCTTGCCGCCGCCAGAGGCAGGGCTCTCTCCGCTCGGTCGCCGTGCACCCGCACTGGGCTGGAGGCGAGCGCCGTGCCGGCGCCTCCGTCGAGGGCTCACGCGGCCTTCGCTAGCGCCTCCAAGGCCTCCTCAATGCCTGCCGCCTTCTGCAGCCGCTCGTTCACGCGCTCCTCACGGTCCCTGGGCCGGGACTCGAAGGCGTCCCGGCGGATCCTTTCTTTTGCCCTCTAGAGCTTCCGCTCGAGGTTCATCTTCGCGTCCTTCTTCGTGACGGCCTTGAACTTGGACGCCTCGCGAGTACCCGCGACGTCCATCAGCAGCTGGCACTCGTTCTTGTCCTGCGCCTTCTCGGCGTCCCCCTTTATGTCGCACTTGCTCGCCTTGGTGCTCGCGTCGAGGACTCTCCGCTGCGCCCGGGCCTTCTCGAGCTTCGAGCTTTGGCGCGCCCGTGCCTTCTCCAGCAGTCCCGCTGCTCGACCTCCTGGAGCTTGGTCCCGATCTTGGCCTTGAGCTCCTTCCTCCTGTGCGCTCGTGCGCGTGCGAGAGGTGGGCGCCGCAGCCCGGTGCCAGCTGGAAGCTGCGGGCCACCTTCCCTTACCGCCTTTGCCGGCATGGGCCGGAGGTGCGCGCGGTTGGGCCTAAAGGAAAGGGAGGAAAAAACACCCAGACCCAGACAATTGGCGTTGTCTAGACGGCCCTGGGCGTTTGCTAAACAGCCCTGCCTTGTTCGATTCCTTCCTTGGTGCTTTTGCTAAGCGGCTTCGCTTGTCGGGGTGATTCTTATGGGGTTGGATCTTCTGCCCCTCATCACATGGGAAAAACTCTGCACGCGAGGGCGGAGCCCGCCTGGGCTCCCGTGCCGCAGCGCCCGCATTGTACTTCCCCGCCCCACCTGTGTGGGGGCAGGGAGGGCTGGGGCCTGGGAACGAGAAGGAAAAAACAAAGGCCAGGTTGCCATACCATTCGGCCTCGCCCGCACGAGGAGCTGCCCCAAACAGAGACAGCCTTAGGTAGACTCCGCCGGTGACCTGCCCAGCATTGCAAGCCCCATTTCCACGGCGAGCGGCACCGACACGACCAGGAGCACACCTGCCCCGAGGACGCGTCGTGAGGAGTGCTGCTGTCGTCGATCCACGCGCCATTCTATGCAATCCCATGGGCGACGCGAGGGAGGCGCTCCAGAGAGGGCCTCGCCTTCGAGGATTGGTGGGGTTGGCCTCTCTTCCTCGGCAGCAGGCGGCGGCACGGCGGCGGAAGCTGGCAGAAGTACAACGAGGCCGCGTGCGCTGGCGGAAGCCGGCGGAAGCAAACATGATCTTCGAAACTACTTCAAAGTTCGTGGGCCAGGCCCCGAGGGAGGCCAGCTCAGATGTTTTCTTTGATGATGAGGGCCCGCCTTTACACTAGAGGGTGTTTAGGCGGCCGCTCTCGTTGTGCCATCCCCTCAGGGGAGGGGGTGCTCGAGCGCGGGGCCATGGGTTCCGCGTACGTGCTCGCTCCTCTGGCCCTCTGCCTCGTCGCTCTAAGCACTCCCGAGGTTGCGCCGTGTGTACGGTTGGTTTTGTGACGGGCCCGACGCTAGACATCCGATTGATTTTTCAAGGGTGTTGCGCTGGTAAAAAAAAATCGGCCTCCCAAGAGTCGAGGCATGGTTTTTGGGTTCCGGGTTTCCGAAGCTCGCCCAGCGTGTATGTTTGCAATGAAGGAGGACAGCAGTTGAGTTCCACAGGACACCAGAGCCGCCTGTATACAGACGCCCGCGGCGGCGGATGCACGCAAGCTCGTTGTGAATACAGCAGGGCTTGTTCCCAAAAGAGACAGGCCTCAACGATGCTTGCAATATAATCCCAAATCAGATGAGGTGGTGCGTGAGGGTATGCTTCAAGAGACACGGCCTTATGCGACCCTCTGGTCAGCAAGGATTCCATGCAGAGGAGAGGAGAAGAGGCAACGACGGCGACGAGGATGGAGGCTGACCTTGCTGGCCAGACACGCCAGAGGCAGCCCATAGAGGACCAGATGGTACGGGTGGACAGGTGGCGTTTTTGTTGTGCAATATGCTAGAGACGCGAGGCACCCTGTAGCCGCGAGCCTCGCGACCCTGAAAGCCCGTAGAACCCCCCTCAGGCACGGCCCGCACGGCGCTGGTGGCCGCGGGGCTGTGAGATAGTTGGCCGCTGTCAATCGTACATGTTCCCGCTGTCCGCGAAGACGGCCGCGACGTCCTGCACCAAGGCGACGTTCGCACGGCCTGCCGACTTCCGGGCCTGGCTGAGCCTCTCCAGGCGCGACGGCAAGGAAGCTCCTGCGGGTCCTACGCCTCATGGCGCCAACATCGCAGAGCGGATTTCGTTCGAAAAAAACTGGGACGGACCCGGATCGTCCTGGAGAGCTGTCCTGGCGGATTTCTTCTGGCCAGGCATGAAGACCACGAATATTCCGCGTGGAATTCACTTCGTTTTTCGCTCGCCGTTTCGGGGGTTTTGCGCTGACAGAAATCGGGAGGGAAAGAAACACACAGACACAATGAATCGTCGATCCCCAGGAAAATATAGGAAAATATGGGAAGTGCGGGGAAGACGAAAACCCAGCAAATATGGGAAAATATGGGAAATCCTGTTATTTGTGTGTATTTATTTGTGTGTCCCAGGGCCCCTTGAAGACGTCCACGCAAAAATCCGCTGCAGCACGTCTGCAACGTCGGCGCAGTGATACGTCTCAGAGGCCCGCCTTCGCGTCGAGGACGAGGGGCTCTCTCTCGCCGTGGCTGGTAAGAAAGATACACACCCCCAGAGGGGGTACGATCGAAGACGAGGAGGGCGGGCACCGAGGGTTTGGGATATACGTGCCAAATCGCACGCGAGCATATGGGAGCGATCAGTCTCAAAATGACTGATGGTGTTGTTGTTGATGCTGCTGCTGATGATGATGCTGATGATGCTGCTGCTGATGATGATGCTGCTGATGATGATGCTGAGCCTGCTGATGATCACGATTCTGGTGGTGGTGGTGATGGTGACGATGTTGATTGTGATGATGATGCTGATGATGATGGTGATGATGTTGATGATGGCTATGGTGACGGTGGTGATGGTGATGGTGATGGTGATGGTGATGGTGGTGATGACGATGATGATAATGATGCTGATGATGATGCTGATGATGATGGCGATTATGATGATGATGATGATGATGATGATGATGATGATGATGATGATGATGATGATGCCCCCGCTGATGATGATAATTATGGTGCCGGTGATGTGTATGGGCTGGTGGTGGTGGTGGTGATGTTGCTATTCTTGATGCTGGTTACGATGACGGCAGTGATGATGATGTTTCTACTGTTGCTGACGATTGTCGTGACGGTGATGATGGTAATGATGATGAAGACGATGATGATGCTGATGCTGGTGATGATGCTGCTGATGATGACGATGACGATCATGATGCTGATGCTGATGCTGATGCTGATGCTGATGCTGATGCTGATGCTGATGCTGCTGATGCCCTACGCTTTGGAATAATAAGTCCAGGCTCGCTGGGCCTGCACAATCATCTGCAACAACTGCACAAGAATGGACGATTTTTCGGTTCTAAATATGATGATGTTGCTGCTGCTGATGATGGTGAGGTTGCTGATGAGGATGACCACGATGATGGTGGTGATGATGCTGATGCTGATGCTGATGTTGATGTTGCTGATGATGATGACTATGCTGATGCTGATGAGGATGATGATGCTGATGATTATAATGATGATGCTGCTGATGCTGCTGATGATGAGGCTGATGCTGCTGATGCTGATGCTGATGATGCTGATGCTGATGGTGAAGATTATGGTGATGCTGACGCTGCTGATGATGATGCTGCTGATGATGATTATGATGATGATGATGATGATGATGATGATGATGATGATGATGATGATGATGATGATGGTGGTGGTGGTGGTGGTGGTGGTGGTCGTGGTGGTGGTGGTGGTGGTGAAGACGATGATGAAGGCGAGGAGGAGGAGGACTAGGAGGAGGATTAGGAGGAGGAGGAGGACGAGGACGAGGAGGAGGAAGAGGAGGAGGAGGAGGGGGAGGAGG
>CAUYUJ010015455.1:162988-198066 GCA_963575745.1 Prorocentrum cordatum
GAGGAGGAAGAGGAGGAGGGGAGGAGGAGGAGGAGGAGGAGGAGGAGGGGGAGGGGGAGGAGGCGGAGGAGGAGGAGGAGGAGGAGGAGGAGGAGGAGGAGGAGGAGGAGGAGGAGGAGGAGGAGGACATGGAGATGGAGATGGAGGAGGAGGGGCAGCTAGATGTTTCCACCTGGGGATCATAGTCACCTCCATCAGCCCCGCACTGACCTGGTGGGCGCATCCTCTTTGCCGTAGCGGGCCTCTACACTGCACCCTTTCTTCACACTGTCTTGCCCTTTCCTGCTGCGGCCACCTAGGTCTAATGTGTAGGCCACCGAGCCTGAGTCGGTTACGTTGTCTGCATTCGCCGTTTTGCATCGAGAACGCTGCGAGCCTCGGTGCCCAGAGTCTGGCGAACACACACAAAACAGATTGTGGCGATACGGCTACCATTGCCTCGTCGCCATGGCAGGACTCCTGGACCCCCGACATCGTGATTTGTGCACAACGTCGACCCCCATAGGCCTCGACCCCTTCCCCGGGACCGATTTTTCCTTCCGCGTCGTCTTCTCTGGACGGTCCCGAGGGCTGGCGAGGGATTGCCCCAGAGGCCGAAAGCAGCGAACAAAAACTCCCCGTAGTGATTGTGGTCCAGACGCCCTCCCGGAGAGGTCCGGGGAGCGCCGGGGAGACGTAAGACTCGAGCACGCCAGAGCTCGGGTCTGCCGTCGCCTTTGGCGAGCGCGTCCGGGAGTCGGACGGTCCAGTTTTCGGCAGCTCGCGCCAGCTTTCAGAGCTGGCCTTGTCGTCTTTTCACGGTGGCCCCGTGAGGCCAACCCGAGTTCTCCGAGCCCGAGTCTTGCGGCTCCCCGAGAGTGGCGGTGGCGGTGTCTCTTGGTTTCCCCGGCGGAGGGGGGGCCCGCCGCTCTCCTCTCGGAGGTCGGTCGTCGTTCGCTGGAGCAAGACGAGGAGGGGGATGAGGAGGAGGGGGAGGAGGGGAAGGTGGAGGAGGAGGAGGAGGAGGAGGAGGAGGAGGAGGAGGAGGAGGAGGAGGAGGAGGCAGAGGAGGAGGAGGAGGAGGAGGAGGAGGAGGGGAGGGGAGGAGGAGGAGGACGGAGGATGGGCGGAAGTCGCAAAAGGAGGAGGAGGAGGAGGAGGAGGAGGAGGAGGAGGAGGAGGATGGAGGAGGAGAGGAGGAGGAGGAGGAGGAGGAGGAGGGGGGGGAGAAGGCGGAGGGGAGGCGGAGGAGGAGGAGGAGGAGGCGGAGGAGGGGAGGAGGAGGAGGAGGAGGAGGAGGGGAGGGGAGGGGGAGGAGGGGAAGGTGGAGGAGGAGGGAGGAGGAGGAGAGGAGGAGGAGGAGGAGGAGGAGAGGAGGAGGAGGAGGAAGAGGAGGAGGAGGAGAGGAGGAGGAGAGGAGGCGGAGGCGGAGGAGGCGGAGGCAGAGGAGGAGGAGGAGGAGGAGGAGGAGGAGGAGGAGGAGGAGGAGGAGGAGGAGGAGGAGGAGGGAGGAGACAGAGGAGGAGGATGAGGAGGGGAGGAGGAGGAGGAGGATGATGAGGGAGGAGGAGAAGGAGGAGGAGGAGGAGGAGGGGGGGGAGAAGGCGGAGGAGGAGGAGGAGGAGGAGGAGGAGGAGGAGGAGGAGGAGGAAGCAAAAGGAGGAGGAGGAGGAAGAAGGAGGAGGAGGAGGAGGGAGGAGGAGGAGGAGGAGGAGGAGGAGGAGGAGGAGGAGGGGGGGGGAGAGGCGGAGGAGGAGGAGGAGGAGGAGGAGGAGGAGGAGGAGGAGGAGGAGTGAGGAAGAGGGAGAGGAGGCAGGAGAAGAAGAAGAAGAAGGAGGAGAAGGAGGAGTGCAGAGGAGGAGGAGAAAGAAGAGAAGAAGGAGGCAGAAGAGTGAGTGACGGAGAAGAGGAGGAGGAGGAAGGAGGAGGAGGAGGAGGAGGAGGAGGAGGAGGAGGAGGAGGAGAGGAGGAGGAGGAGGAGGAGGAGGAGGAGGAGGAGCTCGTCCGAGCGCCAGGTGCTGCTGAGCGCCAGCGTCGAGGTCTGCTCCCTGGGCCGGCGCTACCTTCCCAAACAGCGGCAGGCCCCGGCCGCGTCCGCGCGGCCGTCGAGGGCCGGGCGTCGCCGTCGCCCTCGCCGTCGTCGCTGCCGCCGCCTCCGTCGTCGTCGTCGTCGCCGCCGCCGCCGCCGCCGCCACCGCCGCCTTCACCGCCGCCGCCGCTGTCGCCGCCTTCGCCGCCGCCGCCGCCGTCGTAGTCGCCGTCGCGGTCGCTGTGGTCGTCGTCGCCGCCGTCGTCTGGGACCCGTGCCGGGTGCTGTCGGCGCGCGGGGGTCTCTGGCGGGTCTGCCTCCAGACGTGCGTGGTGTCGGGCCTGGGGTGCCGCCGTCCTCTCTTGAGTATGGCCGAGGGTCAGAGAGCGCCTTCCTCGGCAGGACCACCAAAAAAGGGACGTCAAGGTGGTCAAACGCCTCGCCGGTCAAGCCGACGAAGGTGTGCAAAGTCCAACCGTTCGCTCATGTCCAAGGTTTTGGCTTGACGCCGGGTGTGGCGCATCAGGTTCAGCTTGACCGAACAAGCTGGTTGCGCCCCTTGACGTCCGTTTGGGGTGTTCTGCAGACCTGACCCCCCAGCCCTATTCAAATCCTCTCCTCGTCCTCTTCTCGGCGGCGAGCCAAGGGGGGAAGGGAGAAGGAGCAGGCCTTCTCAGCAGGCGGCGGGACTTCTCAGAGGCCCTCGCGCCTTCTCGGCAGCTTCCGGTGTCTTCGGGGAAGGCTTGGAACACTTCTCAGAAGGCCAGGAGACTTCCGAGCCTCCCGAGAAGGCCCGCCCCTTCTCACCTCCCCCCCCCCGGGGGTTGCCTTACGTCGGGCATGCCCCTCTACAGGGGGAATAGTCAAAAATAGTAAAAAAAATCATTTTTCCTCCAACATCCCCCTGTCGGGGGACAGGCCCGACCTGAGGCTTGCCGCCGATCTTCTTCTCGAGGGTCGGGCGTCGAGGGAGCGCCCGCCCGGGTGCGTCGGCCGAGGAGACCTCTGCACGGGAGCGCTCGAGACTGGGGTGCGGGCGTGCCAGCGCGGTCCCCGTCGTTGCTGCGCTTGTGTCGGCCACACGCAGGGGTGGCCCTTCGCCGGAGTGACCTTTTGGTGCGGGCCCGTCGGGCCCCCCCCGATCGCCGAGCACGATGCGATATAAGCGGCCCACGCCCCTGGGTTGGGCTCCCTTGGCTCCCCCACAAGCTGCGCACCAAAGGTCACTCTTACCCAGGGTCACTCTCACGTCCAGCCGATGGTGGACGTGCGCTTTGCCGGACCCAGTTTGATCGGCGTCACCTCAACATTCTTATACTACAGGTGCGTCGCCCCCCCAGGGGCGACGCGCGCACCGAGAAATCTTACAGTATACGTATGCGTCGTGGCGGGCGCTTTCTGGCCGCACCGCTCGCGAAACGATGTACTACAAGATGGGTATATTATGTGTTCGGGTCTGACGCGCGCCTCCTATGAGGACATATAGTATTAGTAGGTCTCTGTACGTCCCATTTGACATCACTCAGGTGCAAGAGAGCCGCCGCTGCTTTCACAGTGCGATTGACACTTGCGGATGCTGTGGCTGCCTGAAGCACTAGGAGCTTATCGTCAATGAACTTTGATGGTGCCACATACTCCCACATGTTGGTGTACACCAGTAGAAGCTGATAGGAGTATATCTGGTGGAGGGGTGAAGGAGGAGGAGGAGGACCAGTGCAAGCAGAAGACGCGTCAACTATGATGCATTGAACCCTCCAAGTTCTCCTTTCCCTTGTCTCTACAAGGACGCAGGAAGTGCCCCATTAGAAGGCAACCGTCCTACAACCCTCCTTCGTCCCAAAACACAACTCGCGGGACTTCAACGCAGCGGATCAGCGTGTTTGTTGCGTCCTGACAGTCCCAGATCTTGCCGCCAGAACGCCATTTCTGGGACTGCAGCGCTTCGAGGTCAGCGTGACTGGTGCGTCCTGACAGTCCTGAGTCGCGTGCCAGAACACCATTCCTGTTGATGAGCGAAAGGACGAACATTACCACGAGTTTGCGCGGCGCTGGGGCGACAGCCGCACTTTTTGAAACGGAGCCGCCCTCCACCCGTGCAGCGCTGCACACTTTTTGGCGCGACGGTGCTCGGCGCTCCGGCGAGGGCACCGCGCTGCAAACGGGCTGTCCTCCGTCGTTGAAGCTGTCGCAAGCTTTTGAGCTGAATGCGCGCGGCGCTGCAGGCGGGGCCCTGAAGAAGGAACCCTTTTCGTTGGGGAGGGGCTCAGTGTTCCTCGAGTGGGCTGCGGTTTGCCCTCTGTTTTCCTGAGGTTTTCCATGGGAGATCGAAGCTCAACTTGTGGGAGAAAGGGGCCCCGTTCCTTGTTTAGGGTTCCTTAGGTCAACGCCCCGACTGTAGGCCAATAGTCACGCTCTGGAAACGACCCGCCCTCCATCCTCGCAGCTGCTTCAGGAGATCATACGTGGTGAGGAAGTCTCGGGCGAAACGCCCAGCTTACCCTACCCGCGGGGCTGTGCTAGCCAGCGTGGGCCCAACGCTTTGTGTTTCTAGAAGTCTATGTGGAGCAATCTACGGGGTGCAATGTTGGTAAAACAATATCTGTGACACAAGCTATGTTGTGCAATATGCCTTGTGACATGTGCTATGCGCATCCGATGTTGTACAATATATGGTGTGCAGTGTGTGTCGTGCAATGTATGAGGAGCAAGCCATGTTTTGCAATAGGTGTGGTGCAATCTCTGTGGTGCAACCTGCATTGTGCAATCTATGTGGAGCAACCTTTGCGGCGGCAGCGAGGCGTGGCCCAATACATACATATATATATATATATATATAAATCCATATATCCTGCAATCTACGTGGTGCAATGTATGTGGTACGAAGTATGTGGTGCAAAATATGTTGTGCGTTTTCTGTGGGGCAGGCGGTGTGGTGCAATCTATGTGGTGCAACCCACTTTGACCGTCTTGAAGCCGTCCACTCCACTGCTCGCGCAAACATCCCACCCACCCACCCAACTTGGTTTGCAAATTCTCTTAAGACCGTGACGGTGGGTACCACATGACACTTGGCAACAACACCGACGCCGACGACGACAGCGACAACGACGATGACGACGCCGCCGACAACGACTACGACGACACCGACGACGTCTCCAACGACTTCGACGACGCCGACAACGACGACGACGACGACGACCCGACGACGACGACACCGACGCCGCCGACGACGACGATGACAACGACGACGACGATGACGACGCCGACGACGACGATAACGACGACACCGACGACGACGACGTCAACGACGCCGACGACGACGACGACGACGGCGGCGACGACGACGACGCCGACGTCGACGACGACGAAGACGACAACGACGCCGACGCCGACGACGACGACGAAGACGACGACGACGTCGCCAACGAAGAGAACGAGGAAGGAGGGAGGACGACGACGGCGACAACGACGACAACGACGCGGGAGGAGGGAGGACGGCGACGACGCGAACGACGAAGAAGGAGGAAGGACGGCGACGCCGCCGACGGCACGACGAGGGAGGAGGAAAGACGACGACAACGACGACGACGACGACGGCGACGAAATAGGAGGGACGACGACGAGACGCCGACGACGGACGACAACGACGACGAGGGAGGAGGAGGAAGGACGACCACGGCGACAACGACGACGGAAACGACCACGACGCCAAAGAGGACGACGACGACGAACACGAGGAAAGACAGAGGACGACGTAGGCGACGACGACGACGACAACGACGCGGGAGGAGGGAGGACGGCGACGACGACGACGACGACGCAAGAGCGCGCGCGCACGCTTTTGTTGAAAATCCGTGTTGCGAAACCTTAGGTTTTTGTAGGTTTTTTGGACGCGCGATTTCGAAATCCTTCCGAAACCGATGGGTTTTGAAGGTTTTCGGCATACGCGCGCGACGACGCGCGCGTCTGCACTTCGTCCCATTTTTTGCAGAGGATTCTCGCGACGACACACGCGCAAGGGCGTTCGACAGATTTCGACATGCGCACGCGCGAAGCCCGTTTGGTAGCATTTTGTGAAAATCTTGAAGAACCTATGGTTTTCTTAAGATTTCGCCAGAGCTCGCGCGGAAGCTTTTTTAGCAACTCTGTGTTGCGAAACCCTGTGTTTTTGCATGTGTTTTTCGGAAACTCGATTGCGAAATCCGTCTGGCACCGAAGGTTTTTGAAGGATTTCAGCATGCGCGCGCGACGACGCGCGCGTGTGCTTCGCCCCATTTTTACTGCAAGGCAGTCGTGCAAACATGTTATGTTAGAACAAACAATGTCACCGCATAGTTTTTTTTTTGTTTTTTACTAGGGTACCTCAGGGGGGGACACCGGTTGGGCTGGGATGATATGGTTTCATATTTAGGATGGACGAGTGTGCAGAATGTATATATATATATATATATATATATATATATACATATATATATATATATATATATATATTTGAAATTATAGTATCCAAGGGGGGGGCGTTAAGTCCGGGGGGGGGTTAGAGTCTATTCTCTTTTTAGAAAGGAGAATCAATCACTTGCTCAACTTGAAGCTGTCCTTTCCACTGCTCGCGCAAACATTCCACCCTCCCACCCGCAACTTGGTTTGCAAAACCTTTTAAGACCGACTACGACGACACCGACGACAGCGACGACGACGACACCGACGACGTCTCCGACGACTTCGACGACGACAACGACGCCGACGCCGACGACGACGAAGACGACGACGACGACGCCAACGAAGGCGACGACGAGGGAGGAGGAAGGACGACGACGGCGACAACGACGACAACGACGACAACGACGAGGGAGGAGGGAGGACGGCGACGACCACGACGACGACGACGGTGACGAAATAGAACCGACGACGACACGCCGACGACGGACGACGACGACGACGATGTGGGTGGAGGAGGACGGACGACCACGGCGACAACGACGACGGAAACGACCACGACGCCAAAGAGGACGACGGAGGACGACGACGACGGCGACGACGCGAACGACGACGAAGGAGGAAGGACGGCGACGCCGACGACGACAACGACGAGGGAGGAGGGAAGACGACGACGACAAACGACGACGACGACGGTGACGAAATAGAACCGACGACGAGACGCCGACGACGGACGACGACGACGACGAGGGAGGAGGAGGACGGACGACCACGGCGACAACGACGACGGAAACGACCACGACGCCAAAGAGGACGACGACGACGAACACGAGGAAAGACAGAGGACGACGTAGGCGACGACGACGACGACGCGGGAGGAGGGAGGACGGCGACGACGACGACGACGACGCAAGAGCGCGCGCGCACGCTTTTGTTGAACATCCGTGTTGCGAAACCTTAGGTTTTTGTAGGTTTTTTGGACGCGAGATTTCGAAATCCTTCCGAAACCGATGGGTTTTGAAGGTTTTCGGCATACGCGCGCGACGACGCGCGCGTCTGCACTTCGTCGTTTTTTTTGCAGAGGATTCTCGCGACGGCACACGCGCAAGGGCGTTCGACAGATTTCGACATGCGCACGCGCGAAGCCCATTTGATAGCATTTTGTGAAAATCTTGAAGAACCTAGGGTTTTCTTAAGATTTCGCCAGAGCTCGCGCGGAAGCTTTTTTAGCAACTCCGTGTTGCGAAACCCTGTGTTTTTGCATGTGTTTTTCGGAAACTCGATTGCGAAATCCTTCCGGCACCGAAGGTTTTTGAAGGATTTCGGCATGCGCGCGCGACGACGCGCGCGCGCGTGTGCAATTCGTCCAATTTTTTGCAAGGGATTCGCGAACAAGTGTTATGTTAGAACAACCAATGTCACCGCATAGTGTTTTTTATCAGGGAACCTCAGGGGGGGGAAACCGGTTTGGCTGGGATGATACGATTTCGTATTTAGGATGGACGAGTGGTCAGAATCATACATGATTTACATACGCGAAAGGGGAACGGGTAAGTCTGCGGGGGGGGGTAGAGTCTATTCTCCTGTTGGAAAGGAGAATCTATGTGGCGCAATATGTGTTGTGCATTTCTGTGCGGCAATAGGTGTCGTGTACTCTATGTGGTTCAACATATGTTGTGCAATACTGGTTGTGCAGTTTATGTTGAGCAACCGACGCGGTGCAACATATGTGTTGCGCAATTTTCATGGCGTAGTATAGGTTGGACAACCTAGGTGCAGCTATCTATGTGGTGCATCATTTGTATATATATATATATATGAAGGTGGTGCAATCTGTGTAGTGCAAGCTGTGTTGTGCAATCGATGGTGTCCAATATTTGGTGTGCAACACATATGGTACAATCTAAGATGAGCTGTAGGTGGTGCTAGACATGTGGTACAATCTATGCGATGCAATCTGTATTGTGCAGTCTTTGCGGATCAACCCATGCGGCGGCGACGAGGCGACGGCGGGGCGGCGACGGCGCGGCCAAGGTGGCAACACAGCCACCAGACCGCCACACCGGCCCAGACGACGGGCGGCGCCGAGGCGGCGACGGGACGGTGACGGCGGCCACACATAGCCGCCAAAGTGGCACACCGGCCCAGATGACGTGCGGTGACGAGACGGTCACGCTGCGGCGACAGCGGCCACATAGTCACCAGAGCGGCTCACCAGCCCAGTTCGTTAGAAAACAGTTAAGAACCCTTCAGTGCAAGCACTGTCTGGGAAAGAGGGAAACGGGATGGGGGAGGAGACGGGAGACAGGATGACGAGACGGGGGAGGAGGAGGCCTTGGAGACGAGAAGGATTGAGGCTGAATGGGGGAAGGGTTCGAGGACGGGGAGCAGGAAACGTATACTTATCATGGTTCTGAAGATACCTGGAGGTCCTGGCAGGCTCTCTCTCTCTCTCAATTTCTCTTTCTTTGGTTGTTATCTTTTTGTCTCTTTCTTTATATTCATATGTACGTATCATACAGGGATACGAGAGCGAGGGAGAGAGAGAGGGAGAGAGAGAGGACGAGGATTATAATGATGAGGAGGTGGAGGAGGGGAGGATGTAGAAGAGGGACGAGGAAGGATGGATGAGATGAATATTGTGGATGAGGAATATGGTGGAGGAGGAGGAGGAGAAAAGACGAGGACAAGATGGAGGAGAAGGAGGAGGATGACAAGGAATGATAAGGATAAGGATGATTATCACAAAGAGGGGGAGGGGTGAGGGCGGGAGAAAGGAGGGAGGACCAGATGATAGAGAATCAGACCCTTTGTAGGGGGACGTGGGCATCATCTTCCACATGGTCAGCCTCGTGCTCGCCTACTTCGCAATGCTGTTCGTCCTGTCCTCGGCAGCGGGATCGCCGCGCGATCGGAGAATAGATCGGCCAGATCGAAGAGGTGATGGTGGGTATGTTGTTGGTGATGATGATGGTGATGATGCGGAGTGTTGTTGGTGATGTTGCTTATGTTGTTGATGATGATGTTGCTGAACATGATGCTGACGACGACGGCGACTGCGAAACTTGTACTTTTGATGATGATGCTGATGATGCTGGCTGCTGCTGATGATGATGTTTACGATGATGATCATGGTGATGGTGATGGTGGTGATGACGACTCTGATGACGATGATGATGATGATGATGATGATGATGATGATGATGATGATGATGATGATGATGATGATGATGATGAAGGTGATGATGATGCTGGTAGTAGTGGTTGTGATGATGATGATGCTGGTAGTGGCGGTGGTGATGATGATAATGATGGTGGTGGTGGTGGTGAGGATGATGACGACGACGACGATGATGATGATGATGATGATGATGATGATGATGATGATGATGATGATGATGATGATGATGATGATGATGAACGCCTCCCCCACAAGGTCGAAGCAGCCAGGGTCAGCGGAAAACGTCACATCGCCGATGCATCGTCGATGCGACTCGATGTGGAGGGCGATCTTTTCTTTTAGCTAACGTCGCCCATGCATTGCCGACGTTGCTGATGGATGCATCGCCGATGCATCGGCGGTGCGGCGCGATCCTCCGACCCTGTCTTCTCCGGCCCCACTCGGGTGGCCTCCATTCATGGGGCTGCGCTCCGAACAAAACAGTGCGAGCGCTGCGAGGTCATGACCTACTCGGTCGAGCTGTTCCTGTCGGTCATCCCGGGACGCCTCGCGGCACGAGCCGCCTCGAGCCGTCGTTCTCCTGCGCTCTGCCCAGGCTCCACCCTCCGTGGCACCCGACGGCCCGAGATCTTTTGTCGTGGCATGGGCACCCCCTGACCTGGGTCTCGGTTGCGTCGGTTACAGCTGTTATGTCTGTTCGGGGCGGCGCCTTCTACCCCTTACTTCTCTCGTGACCAGCACGGCTGCAAACCGCATTGGGCGGGGCGAGCAGGGCGCGAAACTACGTGGCGCGAGCGGGATTCGAGAGGGATGTCATTCAATGCTTCTCATCACGCTCGCTCCTCCCCCACCCCTGACCTCTCGACCCCTTCGCTGGGGCTCGCCTCCCATCCCGGGCCGTCCCTGGAGGGCCCCAAAGGGGCCCAGCACGGCGGCTTCCACAGGGGCCCCCAGAGGAGGAGGCGGAATAGGAGGAGGAGGAGGAGGAGGAGGAGGAGGAGGAGGAGGAGGAGGAGGAGGAGGAGGAGGAGGAGGAGGAGCAGGAGGAGCAGGACGAGGAGAAAAAGGGGGAGGAGGTGGAGGAGGAGGGGGAGGAGGAGGAGGAGGAGGAGGAGGAGGAGGAGGAGGAGGAGGAGGAGGAGGAGGAGCGACCTTCCTGGTGCGGGGCCCCTCGCCGGAGCGACCTTCCTGGTGCGGGCTCACACGGGGTCCCCCCAGCATGTTGGCCTGCGCGCTCGGATGCGGCTGTTCCCCGCGGCCCCCTCTGAGGCCGCGCACCAAAGGGTCACCTGTTGTCTGGGGTTACGTCGGGCATGTCCCTCTACAGGAGGCATTTTTTTTAATAGTGAAACAGTCGTGTAGGGACGATTTTTCCACCATTTTTTGACAATTTGAGTCTTCTCGCGTATTTGTAAATTTTCGTTCATCAAAATCCGCCTGCCGGGGGACACGCCCGACCGAAGTCTAGGGTCACTCTTGCGTTTCGTCGGGGGCTCGGAGCAAGACCGACGGTCCTTCTGCTTCTGCCTCGCGGCCAGTGTCTGCGCAGGCTTTCTGCGGGCGGCCGCCGCGCTGGCCCCGCCCCCGCGCCCTCGCCCGTCGCCCCCCGCTCGCTCGGCCCCTCCGTCCCAGCAGCGCCCTGTGCACGCCATCGCTCCGCTGCCATCTCGGCTTGTTTCGTTCTGACGAGGGCGTGTGTGTGTGTGTGTGTGTGTGTGTGTGTGTGTGTGCGCACGTATGTTCCATGCTACTACTACCGCTACTGTTACAACTACGACGATGAGGAGAAGGAGGAGGACGGCGTTTACCGCTCCTAGTAATGTTGCTGCTTTCCTAGAGGCTCCAACTCCTAGGTAGGGCCGCACTGGGATAATTTCGTTCTGACGAGGGCGTGTGTGTGTGTGTTGTCTGTCCCTCGTCGTCTGGTTTGTTTGTGTTGCGCGTGCACATCTATTCCCCACCTAGGCTCTGCCTAGAAGGGCTCTTACTTTCTTAGCTTTAAAGGGGCCGGGCAGTGGAACGCGCCCCGGGCGGTTCCCCCAGTCCCCTGGGAGCCAAGCAAAAGCAACAGCAAAGGTACAAGCAAACGAGCGGTTCCCCCAGTTGCGCTCCCTGGGTGCCAAGCAAAAGCAAAAGCAAAGGCAAAAGTGAAGGCAAAAGCGAAGGCAAAGCAAACACATAGCATAGCATAGCAAATCATAGCACAGCGCAGCATAGCATAGCGCAGCATAGCATAACATAGCATAGCCTCGCCTAGCCTAACCCAGCATAGCATTGCGCAGCATAGCATAGCATAGCATAGCATAGCATAGCATAGCACAGCATAGCGCAGCACAGCATCCACTATTGCTGCTGCTGATATACATATATATATATGTATATATATGGCAAAGCAAAAACAAAACCAATGCGAACGTGTAGATGTAGATGTATATGTAGGTGTAGGTGTAGATGTGGATGTAGATGCAGATGTAGATGTAGGTGTAGATGTAGGCGTAGATGTAGATGTAGAGGTGAGTCTCGCTGTTGGTGTAGATGTAGATGTATATGCAGG
This sequence comes from Prorocentrum cordatum, assembly GCA_963575745.1. NCBI lineage: Eukaryota > Dinophyceae > Prorocentrales > Prorocentraceae > Prorocentrum > Prorocentrum cordatum. The sequence continues at coordinate 175,169 of CAUYUJ010015455.1, forward strand.
TGTAGATGTAGATGTAGCTGTAGGTGTAGATGTAGATGTAGGTCTAGATGTAGATGCAGGTGTCGATGTAGATGTAGGTGTAGACATAGATGTAGATGTAAAGAACTCCCCAGTGCCCCGCCCTCATCGCCGGGCCTGCTTGCTTTTGCTGCTGTCTCGGCGACTTGCTGCCTGCTTCTGCTGCTGCTTCACTTACGGCGTGGCGTCGGCGGTTCTGGTGCTACTACTACTACTACTACTACTACTACTACTACTACTACTACTACTACTACTACTACTACTACTACTACTACTGCTGCTGCTACTGCTACTGCTACAACTACGACGATGAGGAGAAGGAGGAGGACGGCGTTTACCGCTCCTACTAATGTTGCTTTCCTAGAGGCTCCAACTCCTAGGTAGGGTCGCACTGGGATAAGTTATTTCTTAATTTATTGAATCGCTTCGCTCATTCCGCCGGCCCGTGGGTTCCTCTTGGCGGCCTTTCGGGGCCTCCAAGAGGCCTCTTGGGGGCCTCTTAGAGCCTCTTGGGGGCCTCTTGGGGGCGTCTTGGGGGCCTCCTGAGGGCTCTTGGGGGCCTCTTGGGGCCTCTTAGGGGCCTCTTGTGGCTGCCTGGAGGCCTCTCAGGACCGAGGGCTTGAAATGTTGTTTCGTGCTCCCCCTCTGGGGCCGCTCTTTGGGCGCTCTAGGGGTGCGTGCACATCTATCAATTTCTTAGTTTATTCATGCGCATCACATTGATGCGCTTGTAGTATAAGTATTTACATGCATATCTGTGATGCCGGTGATCTGTAAGTATGTATGCATGGCTGCATGCATGACTGCATGTATGTATGGATGCATGTCTGTAAACATGCACTCATGCATTTATGTTGTATGTATGTAGGTGTGTCTATGCATGTATGTATGTATATATTTATGTTTGTATGCATGCATGCATGCATGCATGTATGTATGTATGTATGTAGTTATGTATGACGTCTGTAGCTATGCATGCATCATACATGCATGCATGTATGTCTATATGTATGTGTGCATGCATGAATGTATGTCTGTACACATGCCTGCGTGGAAGTACGGACGTATATACGTATGTACGTATGCATGCATGTATGTATGCATGCATGTCTGTTTGTTTGTATGTAGACAGATGTTTGTAGGTATGCATGCATTTGTGCATGTTTGCATGCATGTATGCATTTATGCACGTACATATGTAGACATGACTGTATGTATGCATGTATACATGTATGTATGTATGTCTGTAGGTATGTTCGTATGTACGTGTATGTATGTATGCCTGCATCCTTTTACGTGTACGTCATTATGGATGTATGTACACATGTATGTATGCATGCGTGTATTTCGTGATATATGCAGACATTCATGCATGCACGCCTGCACGCTTGCATGTCTGTATGCACGTCCGTCTGCATGTATCTATGTACGTATTCATGCATGCATGCATGCATTTCTGTATGCGTGTATGCATGCATGCATGCATGCATGTATGTATGCATGTATGCATGTAAGCAGGTCTGGCTGTATGCATGTATGTACGTACGCTTATGTATGTATGTATGCATTCATGCATGCTGTACGTATGTATGCAAGTATGTAGGTAGATAGGTAGGTAGGTAGGCAGGTATGTGCGCATCTAGATAAGTATGCATGTGTGTATGGGTTTCTGCATGTATGCCTGTTGGTTTGTTTGTATGTACGTATGTATGTAGGTATGTATGTATGGTTACATGCATGTATGTATGTGTGCATGCATGCATGCATGCATGTATGTATTTCTGTCTGTCTGCCTGTCTGTCTGTATGTATGCATGCATGCATGCATGCATGCATGCATGCATGCATGTATGTATGTATGTGTGTATGTATGCATGTATGTATGAATGTATGTATGTGTGTATATTTTCAATTATTTATGTATGTGTATCTATCTATATATATATATATGTCTATCTATCTATCTATCTATCTATCTATCTATCTATCTATCTATCTATCTATCTATCTATCATGTATATATATATATATATCACGTACGTACGCAAACATATCCACCCCCGAATGGCCAGCACGCGCATGCACCCACAACATCCCAGGACACCTCTTCGACGCCCTCCCACCCTGCCCCGGGGCACCCTTCGGAGGGCTCCCGGGCCTCCCTGTCACGCTGCCCGCATTGCTCTTGACGCCGCGGACGGCCCGGGAAGCGTTGCAAGGACTCCCACGATAGACAGGAGCGCCCCAGGACGGCGCACGAAGGGCTCGAAGATGGCCACAACACTCCCCAACAGGCTCCCGAGAGGGCCCCAGGAGGCCCCCAAGAGGGCCGAGACAGACAGCATCCATGGATTTGCGCAAGGAGTTTTGGAGCGATTTTGGCATGGATTCCCGCAGAGTTTTGAACGATTTCGGCTTTCTCGCCTTCTCGGGCATCCGACATCCCAAGGCGCGCCCAGGGGCTTGCGAGATCGCCTCACGACGGCCCAAGGGGTCTCCAAGAGCGCCCGAACATGGCCCACGAGGGCCCAAAGACGGCTCAAGAGGGCCCCAAGAGAGCATCCGAGAGGGCCACAAGAAGGCCCAGGAGGCTTCCAAGACGGCCTCAGAGGGCCCCAGGACGGCCAAGGAGGGCCCCAAGACGGCCAAAGAGGGCCCCAGATGGTCCAAGAGGCTCCCAATACGCCTTGGAGGCCTCCAAAGAGCCCTAGGGGGCTCCCCGGATGCTTCGGAGAGCCTATCAATCAGCCCCCCAGGGCCCCAAGACGGCCCAGTGACGGGCACAGCTTTGACGTGAAACTGAAATCTTAACGCCAAGGGTCCCAAGAGCGAGCGGCGCCATGAGCTCTTCCGAGAAAGTGCCTGAAGCGACATCGTGGATCCTGGCTCATGCAGTATTTTTGTTGATTCTTGGACACTCTTCCAGCAGCTGCACCTCGCCGAGGGCGTTGATGGGGTGCCTGGATGGTCCTGAACAGGCGCCTGAGGCCTGAGTTATGGCCCGACGATCACTCCGAGGAGAGAATGTGTGCTCGACGTGCCTCTGCCATCCCGGCGTCTCACCAGCAGCTGCGTCTCGCCGAGGGGCCAACAATTTCTCCAGCAATCTGTGGGAAGCTAATCTGGCATGACCTTGACTCCTTCCTCTTGGTCATCACGTTGACCCCACTCACGGTGTATACCTGGAACCTCTCAGCATCTTGCCCAAGACCCCATTCACGATTACCACCCTCGCCCCCAGGACATTCTCACCACCGTGACCGCTCTTTCCTGTATAACCGTCAGCCCCTTCGCGGTCATGATTTGAACCCCTGCCACGGCCATTCCCTCAATTCCACCATGTTTATGGCTGTAACCCCCCTCTCTCGAGACCATGACCTTCACCCCTTCGTGGTCATGATCTTTCCGCGCTCCAGTCGCCCTCGCATACTCCTCGGGAGATGAGGAGATAGTGCCGTCCCGGTCCGTTTGCAGCGAAATCCGTCCCAATGTTTCCGTGCTCGAGCCCGCTGTTTGCCCAGCCCGACTTCTGGGAGCCCAGCTTCTCTTTCATTCGCAGCGTCCCACCTCTCCATCTTTTTTTGCAGTTGCCCGAGGGTGCAGGGGCGCAGTACCAAGATTTGAGGCGAAACGAAACGAGCCATCACATCTGGTGTATGTGCGTGTATATATTCATGCACATGTATACACACATACATACACATATATGCATACACACATATATACAGTTTGTATCGCATTGCATTCTTTAATAATATACAATGTTATAACATACCACATTATGTTATATGATATAAGATTATTTGGTTTGGTAACATGTGGCAGTATATGATGTTATCGTGCATTGTTTTGTTTTCTAGTATGTGGTACTATATGATAGTGCAGTACACTACATTACATTGTACTACATTCTAGTATATTATATCATAACGCACTGTATTATATCATATTCTAGGATATGGTTGGATATGCTATTCTATTATATGACATGATATGGTTTTTATGATAGTATGAATCATTCCATTTAGTCATATCACATCACATTATTTTGTTATGCTATATTCGAATTTAGTCCATTATATGTTGTTATGGTATAATGTACGATATCACCATATATCATATGGTATTTGAGTACTTTGTATCATGTTGAATTACGCCATAGTTGGTTATATTTTGCTTTACTTCCTTAATATTCTGGTCTCTTAAAGTATATTGAGTTATAGGAAGCTGTATCGTTTATACACTATCATGACATATCACATTATATCATATAGCACTCATTATGTATAGACATGTATATGCAAAAGCATACACATATGCACACACGTGTATATGTATGTATGTATGTATGTATGTAGGTATGTACGTATATATATGTATATGTATATATATATACGCATGTATGCCCAGGCCGAAAGTTGCTTCCTCTTGGAACAAGCTGTGTGAACACCGATGTATCCAGCTGGATCCCTTTTCGGTTGTGTGGGACAGTGTCGTGGATCCTAGATCTGTCTTGCGCGGATCCAATTCCCCGTGTGTGAAGAACCAATGGATCCATTCATTTTCATTTTCCGGGAGCGAATACATATAATAGTAATACGAATCCCGGACCCAGGAGAAATGTGATCCGCGGGGCACCGCACGTGAAGCATCATGCTATCCACGGAACTGTGGATCTGCTGACCAAAGCTATGATTCTACGGTGGAGGGGGGGTCTTCCCAGGATAGACAGGGGAAGGAGGAGGGAGGACGCACGAGGAGGGGGGAGGAGGGGAGAAGGGACGGGAGGAGGAAAGAGAAAAGAGGGATGCGGAATGAGGAAAGAGGAGGGAGGAGGAGGTGGGGGGACGAGGGAGGAGGTGGGAGGAGGAGGGAAGAGGGAGGACGGGGAGCATACAAGCAAACTGTCAAGGCCGGAAACTCGAGCACCACAGCGGGCCTCGCCACCTCCCTCAACTCCTCCCATAACATGTGGTTGCTCGAGCGCCACAGCGGGCCTGGCCATCTCCCGAAAATCCCCCGACATGATAAGGTTGCTCGAACGCCACAGCGGGCCCGGCCAACTCCCGCATCTCCTCCCGTAACATGTGGCACGCTCCAAGCCGAAGAGAGCGCTACATGCATACGCTCGCCTGAACGGCGCGTCGCTTCCGACAGTTGGGGCTCAAGAGGAAAATCGTTCGGCCTGCGTAAGTATACACATGTGTGTATATGTATGTATGTATATTTATGTACATATATATATATATATCCATGCCTATGTATATATTCATATATATATATACACGTATGTATGCATGTATCGGTATACATTTACATACCTATATATGTGTATATCTATGCATATATATACACATCTATGTATGTGTGTGTGTGCGTGTATGTTCTCGGGGCGCCCCCCCCCCCCACACGCAGCTCTTCCCTTCCCCGAAGCGAAGTTCGGCGTGCCCAGGCCCAGCTGGACGCTCCTGCAGGGCCTCAGCCTTCGGGCCTCCTGGGCGCCCCAGCTGGTGGTCGACAGCGGCCTCGGAGCGGTCGGGAGGGCGGCCAGACGGCCCCGCGAGAGCCCACAACGCCCCGAAGGCGACCCGAAGGAGACACCAGGGATGCTGCCCCAACGCCCAGCACTCTTTTGTTGTACGTGCTCGTGTGATTCCGAGGTGTTCGGTGCTACGGCCTTGCGCGCTTCCGACTCCGTCCACGAGGCCCCAAACATCGCACAGCAGCTGGCCAAAAGGACATTCAGAGGATCCAAGGGGACCCGAAGGCGGCCCAGCAAGGCCACGGCCCGAAGAGAGCCCCATAGCGGCCAAGGATGGCCTTGAAGACGCCCCCCCCAAGCACTCCAAATCGCGGCGTGGCCGTTGATAGGCGGAGGCGAATGGTCAGAGCGATGGTGGCGGCGGCGACGACGTCCACGCGAGGCATTCCAGAGAGGGCGTCGTCTTCGAAGGATGGAGAAGTTGCCATCTTTTTCCTCCACGGAAGGCGGCGGAAGGTGGCGGAATAGAGCAGACGAGGGCGGCTCCGCAGGCGGAAGCCGGCGGAGGCCCGGCGGAAGGCGGCGGAAGCGAAAGATGCGCCCCCCAAGAGATGGCAGGGTTTCTGGACCCCGCCACGTGGCACCCTCGACGCGCCACAGTCGCGCCCGCGTGGCGCGCGGCGTGTCGTCGGCCTGGCCGTGGGGCACAAGGTCGCGGCGACCGTCGGGCGCTCGCAGGCCCGCGGAGCCCTGCCTGCTGCTGCTGCTGCTGCTGCTGCTGCTGCTGCTGCTGCACCCTCCGGTGCCGACGCCGCTGCCGCTCGCGGCGCGATGTCCGGCCCCGGGACCAAACCTCGGGGTCGGTTTTGGAGGTCGCCGCGGCGATCGCGGGCGGTCGCCAATCGGGGCAAGGTCTTGTCGAGCATCGGCATGCCCCCTCCCAGCCCCCCTGCCCTGCGATGCGGGCCTGGTTCGCACTCGGCGATCTAGCCACAGAGGATTGTCAGTGTATGTCCAACAGGGATGGGGCTCCTGTTCTTACTTTGGCCGCGCCGAGGACCCACACCCACCACTTCCTCCTTCTCCTCCTCCTCTCCCTCCTTCTCCTCCTCCTCCTCCTCCTCCTCCCTCGCCTCCTTCTCCTCCTCCTCCTCCTCCTCCTCCTCCTCCTCCTCCCTCGCCTCCTCCTCCCTCGCCTCCTCCTCCTCCTCCTCCTCCTCCTCCTCCTCCTCCCTCGCCTCCTCCTGCTGCTCCCGCGGCCGCGGGCCAGAGCAAAAAAACATTAACAACACATAGCAAAGCAAACAAACAAACAACAAACAACAAGGCTGCACACACTACAAAACAAAAACAGCAACAAACCAACAACACAAGTCTACAAACCAACAACAAAACATCGTACCATCACAACAGCAACACAACACGAACAAACAAACTGTATGTTCAACATGGGCAGGTTTGTTGGGGGGGGAGCCGGGGGGGGGGGACACGGTCTCTCGAAACCAGCCGCGGCGGCTGTTCGTCCTCGAGGGGCGCTCCAGGCGACCTCGCCGTTCCCGCTGGAGAGCGCCCTGCTGGCTTGGCATCGTTCGGACGTGTGCGTTTGTTTTTGTTTTTGTTCTGTTGAGGACAATCGAGGAGCATCCTGGACCATGTGTCAACAAAAGCACGCACGACACCGACAAATGCACGGGGACTGGGCGTCCGAGCGATTGCAAGCTGGGCGCGCTTGGTCTGGGCCGCTTCCCTGGGCCGTCGAGCCCAAGGCCACTGTACAGTCAAGACGCTGAACAAACAGACCACGTTGGGCTGAGGTCGGGCGCGGCTAGGACGAGGACAAATCCGTTCCAGAGCGTTCCGGAGCGCTCTCAGAGCGTTCGGGAAAGCTCGGAGAAGGCCGCGGCGCCCGATACATCCTCCAGAGCCGCAAGATCTCAGAGATTCTCGATCTAATGATCCCCACCCGAACTTAACCCCGTCCTGGTTTCGTCTTATCAGGAGGGGCTCTTGCTTTCGGGCCGTTCCTTCGGCCGACGTCGGGGAACGCAGTCGTGGCCGCGGCCAGAGACAAGCTTTCCTCGTTCCGCATCCAGCGCTCCTTATGGTTTCACGAGCACTGTAGAGACGGGCGGTCAAGGACTCGCTCTCTCTCTCTCTCTCTGACCAGAGGCACAGACTCCGCGGGCGCCCTGCCTCAGGATTTTTGGCGGTCCCGAGGGCCTGTAAGGGCCCCCAGATTGGCCCCCCGAGATCCTTCAGCTCAGCGATCTGGCCTCTGAGCGTCTCCATGGCGACTGGGGAGACGAGGATTTCTGAACTGGTGGATTTCGGTATGCCAGGACACCGAGATTCTTCAGTTCAGTAATCCTCTTCTCCCCAGTCGCCATGGAGATACTCAAGGGCCCTATCGCTGAGCTAGAACATGTCAGGGGTTGCGTACTAGAGGCCGAGAAGAGACACAGCAACTCATGCCACTGTTTTTCCATGAGCCGAGGGGGTGGTGGGTGCGCAGCGTATGCGGCAGCCGCCGCGGGTCCTCGGGGATGGAGGGCCGACTTTCAACTTGGCATCGCTCGGATGTGTGCGTTTTTGCTCGACAAGGACCATCCAGGAGCATCCTGGATCAGATCCGCCACAAAGGAATACATATACACGGGCCCCCTCCAATGGATTGTTCCTGGGGCCTCGGGAGAGCGTAGCGGCTTACACACAACCGCTGAGAGCCAGCGACTTTCTACACCGACTCCCTCCCCTCCCGGAAGGCACACGCACAGTTCGTCGGAGGGTGTCTGTGTGTATATTCCTCTTCTTATATTTTTACAAGCCGGGGGGTGGGGACCCCCCCCCTCAAACCCGGACCCAGGACTGGGGGTTGCCGGGTCTCCAGGACATCCTCGCCAAAGGTCCCCCGGCTCGTCCCAGACCTCCCGGGGCGTTTAGCCGGATCCTGCCAGCAGGCCCCAAGCGATCAGAGCGGTGATCAGAGAGGCCGAAGAGAGACCCAAGACAGCACAAGAGCACTCCAAGAAGGACCCAGATGGCCTCCAGAGGCCCCCAAGACGGCCCAGGAGGCGCTCAATAGGACTCCGAGAACGCAAACATCGCTTCATCCCCTTAGGAAAACATGCGTTTTCACCGCGTTCGCTGTTTCGGTCTTAGCAGCGTCCAAAACAGCCAAGAAGGCCTCTGGTATCGCCCCAAGACGGCCCAAGAGACCCCCAAGAGAGCCTCTAGACGGCCTGGACGGCCCCAAGACTGCCCAAGGAAGTCACAAATGAGCCAAAAAGAGGCCCAATAGGCCTTCACAGGGCTCCCAAGAGAAGCGCAAGAAGGCCATGTGAGGCCCCCTAAAAGGCCACGGGAGGCCAACAGGAGGGCCTACGTATCCCCCGTACGGTCCCTACAGGGCCCAAGCTCCCCAACACGGCTCAAGATGGCTCCAAGACAGCTCGAGACGGCCCCAAGCCAGCCCACCGGGGCTCTAACAACGCCCGCACGGCGTTTTCCAGCAAATTGACCAGAATCCCGGGCTCGTAACCACAAATCCCGGAAATTTGCCGCGAACCCGGAATTGGGTGCATTCCCTAAGAATTGAATTACTTGCGTTCGCGTGCCTCATTGCGACCCGCTGCAACCCGCTGCAACATTCTTCGCCGTCCCCTGACGGCGCCCTCCTCCTCCTCCTCCTCCTCCTCCTCCTCCTCATACTCCTCTTTCTGCCGCTCCACCACTCGTCCTCCCCCACATCCGCTTCCTTTCCTCGCTCCCCGAGATACCCTCCCTCCTATCCTTCGCCCTTCACCCAGCGCCTTTCGGGAGCCCCCAGAGGCCCGGGAAGGGTCAGGGACCGCCCGAACTTTCGAAGACTTTTGAAAACCTCCGCAGGGAAGGGGCCGAATTTCCAAGGCCACTAGGGATGGCGCGAACGACCAACATATGCAAAGCCTCAAGGACCGAGGTGCATGGCGCGAAGCGCCAGTGCAGTCTTGTATATATATATATATATATATGCATATATATATATACACACATGTACCTGTATGTATATCTTCGTGGCGGCTCTTCTTGCGACAAGCGGCTGCGCGCACGACGCCGCACAGTGCGCGTGGGCACGGACGTCCTCCGAGCGGTGGCGCGCTTCTGGGGGGCGCCTCTCCTCCGCCCCGCCCCCCCCCCCCCGGCGGGCGCGGCCAGTCTCGGCGCGGCTGCACAGCTGGCGCCTCCCTTGAGGGGCCGATTTCCCACCACCACCACCACCACCACCACCACCACCACCACCACCACCACCACCACCACCACCACCACCACCACCACCCCGGAGGAGGAGGAGGAGGAGGAGGAGGAGGAGGGAGGAGGAGGAGGAGGAGGAGGAGGAGGAGGAGCAGGAGCAGGAGCAGGAGCAGGAGGAGGAGGCGGAGGAGGAGGAGGAGGAGGAGGAGGATGAGAAGGAGGAGGAGGAGGAGGAGGAAGAGGAGGAGGAGGAGGACCATCAAACTTGCAGCGGGCACTCGGCCAGTCTGGGCTTCTGAGCTGGAGATCCAGCAGACGGGGTCGGAGGGATCGCTCCGCATCGACGACGCATCGCCGCTGCCCTGGCGACGTGGAGCCCGATGTCCTCCACGCCGACGGCGCCGATGCAAATGCGACGTCGTCGATGCATCGCCGATGCCTTGGCGATGCGGCGCGATCCTGCGGCCCCACCTACTCGCACCCCATCTGGGAGGCCTCTAGCTAGGTGCCCCACGATAACTCCGTATCTCCCGATGGGCCCGGAGACCCCTGGGGGCACCGTACCTACATGTGTCGAGGTGGACGAAGAGAGCGCCCCTGCATCTCTCACAGCAGGCCCCGTGGGAGTGGCGTTGACGGTCCCACATGGGCGGATCCAGCGCCTCCCCGGTGCGCGACCTGGGCTCTGGGGCTCCAGTCGTGATTTCTTGCGATGCTGTAATTTTCCGCAACGTCGGATCTCAGGGAAGCCCAGCCAGGCTGGGTGGCGCCGCGAAGCACGCACCCCAGGGGCAGCGATAGCGGGGGATAGGCTCAGGAGGGAATTCATCGGCCCCCAATCGCCCATTGATCGCCGACGGGAGCCCGAGAGCCCACCCCGCTCAGGCACGCGCGGTTTCGCTCTCGGGGCCCCATCGCCGACCTATCGGCGATACATCGCCGATTACAGGTCGACCCCTGCCCCCCTTGTGCCAGCCCCCCTCCGACCGTTGCCCCTCAGCACCGAGCGGCGTGCCCCCTGCGCACGCAGCCGCTCGCCGCCGCCCCACTCGAGCAGTGTTTCCATGGTGGCCGGCCGCCGCTGCCGCCGCCGCCGCTGCCACCGCCGCCGTGGCCGCCGCCGCGGCCGCCGTCGTCGGCAGCACCGGCTCCGTGCCCCCCGCCTGCCCGCTCCTGCAGGCGCTGGACCACGGCGCCGGCTCGCCGTGCTGCCGCCTGGCCGCGGGGCTCGAGGCCAGCACCGACCCCCGGGCGGTGGCGGCCGAGCCGGGGCCCACGGGCGACGCGGAGGGCCTGGTGACGGTGCGACTCGCCGTGAAGGGCACCGCGGGGGCGGGGCAAACCATCCAGGGTGCGACGAGCGAGCAGCCCGGCGGCGGCCCAGATCTCTCGGCGGCAGCGGGGCGGGTGGCCCTCCGTACTCCCGGGGCGGGCTCACCTGCTCCTCCTCCTTCTCCCCCTGCCTCTCCTCCTCCTCCTCCTCCTCCTCCTCCTCCTCCTCGTCCTCCTGCTCTTTCTCCTCCTCCTCCTCCTCCTCCTCCTCGTCCTCTTGCTCTTTCTCCTCCTCCTCCTCCTCCTCCTCCTCCTCCTCCTCCTCCTCCTCCTCCTCCTCCAGAGGGGACGGAGGGGGCTATGGGTGCGTATTGTCGGATGGAGGTCCCCGTTCGAGCGGGAGTCCCCCCCCAGGTCCGACAATCCGCACCCATACCCATGTCCAGTCCTCCTCCCTCCGACCCTCCTGAGGGTATGGGTGTGCGTTGTTCGTTCGTCAAGACGGACATCTTTGTCGCCTCCAGGAGGTCTTCTCGCCTCTGGCTGCCTTCCAGCAGCTGGCGCCTCGTCGATCGATCGCTCTGGGGGTGCCCAGATCGTCCCGAACGGCCGCAGGAGGCCTGAACTTTGGCCCGGAAGCCCAGACCTCCAACGAGGGGTTTTTTGACCATGCCGCTTGTTCTCGATTTCGGCCTCCAGGGCCTGCGGTCGGGCCCCGGGACCAACAGGCCTGGATCCTGGGCGGTACATGTCGGATATGGCCAGGGCACCGAGTAAGGGGAGCCGGTTAGTGACAGGGCCCCGAAGCGAAAAATGCTGGAGCTTCCAGGCCGGAGTCACTAAACCATGTCCGCCGTATCTAGTGTTTTCTGGGTGCGTTGTGCTGGGGAGGCGTCCTCCAGTACACATCACTAATCGGGGAAACGTGAGGCTTGAGTACGCCAGAAATCGGGTTTGCCGACACTTTTTGTTTGACGAGCGCGTCCTGGATTTTGACTGTTCGTGGGATGTTTGCAGAGGGAGCTCGTGGCTGCCAGGGGGGAGGAGGAATGATGGATCTAGGGCCGAGGAGGACACAACAGGAGAATGAAGGAATGGTCTCGGCCTCCTCTCCGCTTCCTCCCGCCTGCTCCGTCTCAGGCCACTCTTGCTAAGACTCTCTCATATCCATACTCACACTGAGACTCTTATACACAAACTCGGAGATCGAGCGGTTTGCTCGTTTACTGGTCCAGGCCTTCTTCTTTGGTGGCCCTCCTGGTCACCGCTGTATGGTGGGCGTGGCATGGCAGCACCGCGTAGAAGGAGTCGTTAGGGAGGGGCAGGCTTGCTTGCCTCTGCCCGGTTGCGGGCTCGATGCATTGTAGGTTCCGTTCTTCTGCTCTTCTTGAGAGATCGCACCAGGGAGGTGGACCCTGACTTGAACATGCGCTTGTTGTCATAATGCTTGGCTGGAGAGGGGACCTGAACAGGTTCTCGCTCCAGCCGTGGGAGAGGTAACCTCCAAAGGATCTGCATCTCCCGCCTGCGCTGGGATGTAGAGGGGCTTTGGCATGTATCGATGCAGCAGGCGTAGCATTCAGGTGCCCTCAAGGCGTGCCGCCAGGGAACACTCGGCCGCCTCAGGCGAAGGCTGCCCCAATCAGAGACTGACGGCGAGAACCGCCAGGAAACGAGATGCACATATCGGGATTCCCGCGCCGAGTATCTCTGTTGATTGCCCAGGGTCCCGAATGTCCCCCCTCCCCCCCTGTGGCACAAAGGCAGGAACAGCATTGGCCTCGGGAATCGACTATCCGCTAGAGGTCTTGGCTTGTGGCCCTCCTGAGGCCCCGAATCTGGCCGAATTCGGCGCGCTCCCCCACAACGCAGGCCACGGCATCCCTGATTCGGTGGAGCTCAGCCGACATTGCAGCTGGCGCCCACGAAACGTGCTGCGAGGATCCCGTGGCCCAGGACGGACCCAGCCAGGGTGAGCGCAGGTGTCTGCGCGGTCGGCGCCCTCGCGTCTTGCCAGGAGCCTGCCTGTGCATGCCTGCCTTGGCGGCACCACTTCCGAGTGCCCATCGCTGGCCTGCACGTTTGTTTTTGTTGTTGGAGTGTGGGCTGCCAGGGCGCCGTCGAGGGCGCGAAGCTCTTCGTGCTTCGCGCTCCGCGGTCCGGCTCTCCCCTCCGGCGGGCGGCACGAGGGGGCCGCGAGGGCAGTCGCGCGCCGCGCGTCGCGCAGGCGGGGAGCGTGAGGTTGGGCGCCCCTGGCTGTCGTCACGCGAGGAGAGGGGCCCGAGAGGAGAGGAGGAGGAGAGAAGGAGGGGAGGAGGAGGAGGAGGAGGAGGAGGAGGAGGAGGAGGAGGAGGAGGAGGAGGAGGAGGAGGAGGAGGAGGAGGAGGGAGGAGGAGGAGGAGGAGGAGGAGGAGGAGGTTAGCGTCCCTGGCTCAGGGGCAGCGACAGGCGGGAAGCGACCTAGGGTCATGATGCTGCAGCCCGCTTCCGCCTGGATCGCCAGAAGGAGGCTCGAGCACCGAGAGGGTGCCGCAGCTGGAGGGCCTTAGCGCGTCGGGCCCTGGGAGGCGATGCTCGTTCGACGCTGCTTCGATACTCTCCTGGGTGCTCGAGATCATGTCTGGGATGTGGTCCTCACTCCAGATCCTTCAATAAGCCCCCCCCCGTGCCAACCTGTCCGACGCCCCTTGCCCGCCGCCCCACGCGCCCCGAGCCTACCCCCTCTCGCTCCCCAACCTCCCCACGCCCCCCGAAGCACCGCGGCTTCCCACCCCCCCACGCGATCCACGCCCTCCGCCCAGGCTTATTGAGAGACCTGGAGTACTCGCTCGACACTGCTTCGATACTCTTCTGGGTGCTCGAAATTATGTCTGGGATGTGGTCCTTGAGCACGATGGGGGCAGCATGCGCCCAGGGAGGGAAGCAGCGACCCCCCAATCGCACACCCGCCGCCGCTCGGGGCCCGGGACCTCCCCGCCGTGCCCCCCCAATGATAAGCGGCGGGTTCCTGTCGGTCCTGGCCGATCTCTCGGCGATGCGTCGCCGATTCCGAGGCAGTTCTCGTTCCCCCTCGCTGTGGCGCCTCCAGGATGTTGGTTGCGTCGGCGAGCCTCGGCGGCGGATCCTCCCCATCAGCCAGCCACACTCGGTGCCGCTCTGACCCACTTAGAGACCTCGACGCCCCCGGGCCACCCTTCGAGCTCCCAGGCCATTACTTCTGCCAGGCTGCGACCTGCGGCGAAGAGGGGCGGCCCTGGGGACGGGGGCTGGGCGCTCCCAAGGGGCCCATGTCGTGGATCAAAAAGCGCGACGTCGGAGGCACGGGCAGAGAAGCATGCCTGTTGATGCGGGCTGGCCTTCTGTTGTTCCCGTCGTACTTGCGGGACGCATCCCAGAACTGGCCCCGAGCGCCCCGAGAAGTACCGGAGCGGTGTGTGCCCGACGCGCGGGCGAAGCGTCGAGGGAGCGTCGCCTCCTGGGGCCCGACACGTGGAAACCCTTCAGTTTCGGTACGCTCTCGGTGCTCGCAAATCTCCCTGGTGGCCAAGGCTCAAGCTGGTCGGAACATCACAAGGGTGGCCATCGGGAGCAAATGAAGTGGGCATCCTCCCAGGCATGACGTGCGGCGCCTGCGTCGAGACCGTGCGCCGCGCGCTCGCAGGCGTGGAGGGCGCGCACAGTGCCACTGTCAGCCTGCAGGACGCCTCGGCGGAGGTCCTCTGCAAGCCCTCCAGCACGATCGCCCACAGGATTCGCAGGGGAAGCAAGCCGCATGCAGTGGGCGCATCCAACACGGTCGGACCGAGGTATAAGATCGGGGTCGGTTCGGGGGGGGTGCCCTTGTGTTCTTCGTGTTTGTTGGAAGTTCTCGTGCGTGCTGGGTGAGGGTACCCCTCGGATGTTCTGGGTGTTTTGGTTGGCAGAGGGTCTCGTATTCTTGAGGGATGCTCTTCTGACCTAGGTCCGACTGCACAGTGAGAAACTTGCCTGCCTGCAGGTGCCGCACGGAAATGCCTGATCCCCCGCGTTGCCCCTGGGACCCACACATAACCATTGGCGGACAGGGGGGTTTTAGCTCGCCGCTTCCACTTTCGCACTACAACGCATGGGTCTCTGCATCTTGGCTTGGTGGAGCTGTTGCCGACGACATGTTTGCTCTTCTGTGTTTATGCAGCATCAACTCCGCAGAGAACATCGCGACACCTCTTGCGAGTTCTCGGCCCTCTTCTGAAATTGTTTTCCATATAAGATATCCCTGGCGTAGGCAGTCTCGGACTCCCACGTGGGGCTTCACCGCGGCAAGCTCGTCCAGCGTTTCCGGCACTGACCTAGCGCTACCCCTTCTGAGCCCAATGTATACATTGAGGCAGGCTTAGCCAACCTCCCCAGACATGCGACGTCCTGATTTTGTCTGGACGGCGTCCCCGGAAGGCTCGACCCGTTCCCCGGGACCGGTTTCTCGTCCTGGGCCGCTCTTCGACGCTCCCGAGGCCCGGGGAGGGCCCCCCGAGGCCGAAAACGGACAGAAACCTCCCGTCCTGATTTTTGTGACGACGCGACCGTGTATGGGTCTCTGTCTCGTCAGTGGCAGGGCAGCCTCAGGCTCTGCGAGGCGTGCTCCTGCATCGGCTTCGACGCCCAGGCGGCGAACAGGCTCTGAGGGCGCGGGCGCGCCGCGCCTGCCGGCTCGCTCACCGAGGGCGCCGCGCTGCTCTCAAGTCGGGCGTGCCCCGCTGCAGGGGGCGTGTTCAAAACTAGTCGTCAAAACATAGTCTGGGGACGCTTTTTCGACTATTTTTGGAGCCTTCTTGAGGCGCGCGCGTGGTGGGCGCTCTCTCGGGCCTCGGTTGGGTGGGGGGGGAGAGCGGTGAGCAGCGGGGAGGTGAGGAGGGGGGGGGAGGGGCAGGTCTAGGCCTCCTGGACGGGGTCGGGGTAGACGGAGTCGGAGGATCGCGCCGTGGTGCCGACGCATCGGCGATGCATCGGCGATGCGGCTCGATGTAGGGCCCAACTTTCTCCACGCCGACGCCGCCGATGCATCGCCGACGCCGCCAGTGCATCGCCGATGTATCGGCGCTGCGGCGAGGCCTTCCGACCCCATCTATTCGGACCCCATCTAGGAGGCCTCTAGAAGGGGAGGTGGAGGGCGAGGAGCAGGAGGAGGAGGAGGGCGGAGGCGAAGGTGAGGCAGCTCAGGAGGCGGTGGGGGGGGAGAAGAAGGCGGAGCGGGAGGGAACCAAGGGGTAGGTGCACGAGGAGGAGGAGAAGGAGGAAGAGGAGGGGGAGGAGGAGGAGGAGGAGGAGGGGGAGGAGGAGGATGGGGAGGAGGAGGAGGAGGAGGAGGAGGAGGAGGAGGAGGAGGAGGAGGAGGAGGAGGAGGAGGAGGAGGTTCCGCAGCCATTTTGGCTCAAGGCCGTATAGGGTACGGGGGCCGCGGGGCTGGCCTCAGCCCGTTGGCCGCCGCCTCGCGATGGCAGCACAGCGGGTGCCAACGACCAGGAGTCTTTTGATTGCGCTATGCTGAAGTCGAAGAACGACGAGTCCGCGTACTTCGAGTACGAGTCCGGTAGAGAGGCTTCCAGGACCTGCTGGCCGAGACTGGATACGCTGCCCGCCGCGGCAGCGCGATGAACTTTGACGTTTTCAAGCGTATCGCTGCGATGGCGTTTGCGACGAAGTCCCAGGCAATGACGAGCCACAAGGAGCTCCGTACCCGCCAGCATTGCGGAGACCAGGGGCTGCAGGCAGCGGAACCTGACTATAGGCAACGCACGGATTAAGAGGAACCGCTGAAGGACGCAGCGGAGCACGACCTGCGCGTCCAGAGGCGTGAGCTGCGCAGCGTGGGCTCCTCCGACAGGCTGGAGCATAAGTGCATCGTCATACAGGTGCCGATCTACCGGGGGTTTGACGCCTATCAGGGTTTCTGCGCGTACCAAGGGTTCGATGGGCACATTCAAGGCGAGGAAGGGCGGGACTGGCTCTGACTGGTCCACCATCCCTCAGATTCGCAGGCTGCTCTCCAGCCAGAGTTGCGAGACGGCGCTGGGCTATGAGACTGCGCTGGGCTACGAGAGCGCGCTGGGCCACAATGCGGCGCTGGGCTACTAGAAGGCGCTGTGCCACGAGACGGCGCTGGGCCACGAGAAGGCTTGTGGAGGACGATCAAGGGAGAGGAAGCATGGTGCCAAAACAGTTTCCAGATGACTAGGACATGTGTTAAACATGTTTTAAACATGGAAACATGCGTTAAACATGTTTAGAGCATTTCCCGAAATTTTAACACATTTTAAATTCAATGATAGGACTGTTAGGGTGTCCATTGTCGCGGCATCCACAAGAGAAGGCGCTGGGCTACAAGAAGGCGCTCGGCTACTGGAACGCGCGGTCCGCAACAAGGCGTTGGGCCATCAGAGCACGCTGGGCCGCGAGAACACGCTGGGCCACCACGCGCTACTGGGGCACGAGAAGAGCTGAGCCACTGGAGCGAGCTGGGCCACCAGAACATGCACGGCCACGAGAACATGCTGGGCCACGAGAAGGCGCTGGGCCTCCAGAGCACGCTGGGCCACAAGAACACGCTTTGCCATGACGCGGTTCTGGGCTACGAGAAGGCGCTGAGCCACCAAACCACGCTGGGGCACCAGAACACGCTGGCCCACGAGAGCGCGCTGGGCCACCAGAAAACACCGGGCCACGGTAAGGCGCTGGGCTACGAGAAGGCGCTGGGCTGCCAGAGCACGCCGGGGTACAAGAACGCGTTGCGCCACAATAACGCGCTTTGCTACGAGACGGCGCTGTGCTACCAGAGCGCTCACGGCCACGAGAACCTGCTGGACCACGAGAAGGCGCTGTGCTATCAGAACGCGCTGGGCTAAGAGAGCACGCTGGGTTTCCCAACCACGCTGGGCTACTGCGACGCGTGGGGCCGCGAGAAGGCGCTGGGCCGCTGGAACACACTGTGCTGTCAGGACGTGCTTGGCCACGAGATGGCGCTGGGCTTACTACTAGAACACGTTGGACCACCAGACCACGCTGGGGCACGATAGCACGTTGGGCCACGGAACGCGCTTGGCCATTGGAGCACGCAGGGCCACGAGAAGACGCTAGGCTACAAGCGCACGCTGGCCAACGAGGAGGCCCTGGACTTTCAGGGCACGCCAGGCCTCGAGAAGGCACTGGACTACGAGGATACGCTGGGCCGCCAGAACACGCTGCGCCACGAGTCGGCGCTGGGCTACGAGTAGGCGCTGGGCCACTGGAGCACGCTGCGCCACGAAGGGTCGCTGGGCCACGGGAAGGCGCTGGGCTATCAGAACACGCCAGGCCACGAGAAGGCGCTGTGCCACCAAAACGCGCCAGGCCACGAGAACACCCTGGGCCACGACGTGGTTTTGGGCCACGAGAAGGCGCTGAGCCACTGGAGCACGCTGGGCCACCAGAAGGCGCACGGCCACGAGAGAATGCAGGATCACGAGAAGGTGCTGGAATAGCAGAGCACGCTAGGCCATGAGAGCGCGCTGGCCTTCGAGAACACGCTGGGCCGCTGCGACGCGCCGGGCCGCGAGAAGGCGCCGGGCTATCAGGGTGCGCTGTGCCGCCAGTGTGCGCTGGGCTACGACACGGCTCTGGGCTACGGGAATGCGCCGGGCCACCAGAACGCGCTGGCTTAGCAGAACACATTGGGCTGCGCGAGCACGCCGGGCCACGAGATCACGCTGGCCGCGCTGGCGGGCGCAGCTGGCGGAAGTCAGTATCGACGCGGAGTTTGGCGCGGCTGACGGGGGCGTGGCCACGATGTGGATGAAGGTGTCTGGGAAGCTTCGCGTGCTCCACTGGAGGGAAGGATTTACGGCGCAACGGCGTCGATCATGAGTTTTTCGAGTGGCGATCGCGTGGCAGACTGGGCTGCTTGCCTGCGCGCGCCGTTGTCCAGCGCCCGTCTCGGCGCTGCGTGCGCGTCAGATGCGATTGCAAGATATGAGAAGATTGCCATGCCTTTATTCGCGCTGCAACACTACGTGCGCGCGCCCCTTTCCGCTGCGAGCGGCTGCTGCTCGGATGTCAGGATGCGAACGATGTGATAGACATGTTTCAGACCACTTCGGCAATGCCGTTGCCGCGGGGTCTTTTGCCACAAAACGCGACGCCTTCCATGAGGGATTTTCTTTGCGGTTGCAGTGCGGTGAACCTGTTTTGTTGGGGGCCGCCGTCGTATCGAGCAGTCTGCCCGAACCGTCGCGTGCATCGCCAAGCAGGGCGCGCATGTCTTCGCCGAGCTTTTTCTTTTCCGAAGTTGCCTTTGCGACGCAAGTTCCGCAGAGCGCCCCGCCTGAATGTCGCTCCTGCTTGCGCTGTGCATGCCCAGAGCTGCCGTATAGGAACCACGCAGCTTCGAAGATACGCGCAGGCTTGTTGTGTCTGGCCCAGACGGCCGACGCGCGGTAGCGCGTCGACTGCTGTGCTAGACGCTGCGGCTAGGCCTTCGAATGCATGAAGCTATGCCAGTGCGATGCAAATCAGGTTGTCGCACGTGCCAGATCGCCCGCGCGAGACGGCGCACTCTTTGGGCGTGCCCGAGTGCGCCGCCCAGGCCAGCGTCGAGATGCGATGCCGCCGCATGGGCGACCGTCATGTGCAACGACTCGCGGGTGCACCGATCGGCGCCTCACGCAGCAACTCCAAGTTGCCTCTGGCTCGGTCTCTCTGGGGGCGCGAGCTTGGCGCCGTGGCGTGGCCCCATTTTTGCGAGCGCCTTGGCATTTGTTGCCACGAGCCAGAATGTCTCATGTGTAATCGATCGGTTGACGACTTGATTTTGGTTTCGTTGGTGCTGTGCCAGCATTGGGCTTCGTTTTTGCGGTCGAGCGTGAGCGCGTCGTTGACGTTGAGATATGCTGGCGGCTCGTTATTGGGAGACGTCGGCCCCGGGCCAACATTCCGCGTTGTCCCACTCTGTTGGGGACAAAGGGATACAATTGTATCTATGTTGAATGTCATTCGTCTCTGCAAAGTTGGTGAGGCTTGAGCAGCTCGGAGTGGCGAATGTCGACCTGCTCCGCGTGGTTGCGGGAGATGTGTTGGAACATTGCTGGGGTGGTTTTCTTTTGATGTGCATCTGCCTGGTACGGTTGAGGCCACTCATCGATCGCGCGGCCCGCCGGCATGCCGTCAGCTTGCTCGGCCTATTCCGCCGCGTGCTCCGCGTGCGTTGGTGGAGCGACCGCTCCCGCCAGCGTCCGTCGCGTCGTGTATCGCAAGGTATGTTTATTGGATCGCGGCCGCGCCCTCCTCACTCGCTGCTGCGCGCGCTGGCGGCAGGGTGGACATGCGGGGGTGATGGGGGCGCTTGTGGGCCGCGCCTAGCTCTGAGGCGGCGCGGGGGCGCCCGCGCGCGCCCGGCCCCCTCGCTGGCGCGAGCTGTCGAGCGCGAGGAGTTCGATGCCAGAGTCGACTGCTTGACCTGGCGGGCGCAGAGGTGCCCTCTCATGGTAAAAGGGGTGGCGTGGGAGTCTGTCGCGCGCCCCGCTTAAAAACTTGCCGGAGGCCGTGCCGCTTGCGACGTTGGAGGGGTGGCGCTCGTAGAAGTCCGCACCGTGCCCAGTGGCGGGCAGGGGTTTGCAGGGCACAGGTGCTCATGTTCGTGCATCGATTTCCATGTCGATTTGGGGGATATCCTGTTTCTTCTGTTTCTTCGCCGTGGCTGCCAGCGGCGCGCCGCAACTTGGAAGGCGAATTTCACTTGCTAGCAGGAGGGGGGGTCAGGGGCCAAGACTACAGTTGTCGACGGTCTGGTGGGTGCAGTTTGTCATCTGCAGGAGGGGGAGGCGCATGCAGCAGCACGGGATGATGATGCTGATGCTGGTGCTGATGACGGTGATGATGATGATGATGATGATGATGATGATGATGATGATGATGATGATGATGATGATGGTGATGCTGATGATGATGATGGTGTTGGCGATGTTGATTATGGTGGTATTGATGACGGCGGTGATGTTGCTGCTGATGGTGTTGATGGTTGTGATGGTGATGGTGATGTTGATGCTGACTGTGGTGACGATACCTATGGCGATGCTGGCGATGATGATGAGGATGCTGTTGACGATTCGGATGATGACGATAGTGATGGTGATGGTGATGGTGGTGGCGATATCGACGGCGATGGTCACGCCGATGCTGCTGCTGATCATGACAATGCGGATTGTGATGATGAAGAAACTGCTGATGATGCTGCTGATGATGATGATGATGGTATTCACGGTTGTGATGGTGATGCTGGTGATCGGAATGACGATGATGCCATTGATTGTGATTCTGGTGATGTTGATGCTGGTGGTACTGTCGATGTCGATGACGACGACAATGATGATGCTTATGGTGATGCTGATCATGCGGATGATGATGTCGATGCTGCTAATTTTTTTGATGATGACGACTTTGATGTTGTCAGTTATGACGAAGCGAGTGGTGATGCTGATGATGGCAGTGATGATGATGCTGGTGACTATGGTGATGATGATGCTGATGATGCGGGTGATAAACGATGATCATGCTGCTGTTGACGATGCTGATGATGATGATGATGATGCTGATGATGATGATGATGATGATGATCATGCTGCTGCTGATGCTGATGATGACGGTGATGATGCCGACGATGATGATGACGCTGCTGGTCGTGATGCTGATGATAATGGTGATACGGTTGATGTTGGGGATGGTGGTAGTGATGACGATGATGATGCTGATGCTGATCATGCTGCTGTTGATGATGATGACGCCGACGATGATGATGACGCTGCTGGTCGTGATGCTGATGGTAATGGTGATACGGTTGATGTTGGGGATGATGGTGGTGATGACGATGATGATGCTGATGCTGATGCCGATGATTACGATACTGCTGCTCATACTGGTGATGTCGATGATGATGGCGATAACGATGAACGATGATAATGATGAGGTTGATGACATCTGTGCCGACATGGCCTTCCAAGGCCCTTACTCTTTTGTCGTGCGTCCTTACTGTACGGGTTGCCATCAGGATGGGCAAACGCACAGACACACATCAACGTCGATTCCAAGGAACATACGGGAACATATGGGACACGAAGGGGAAACCGATACCCAGAAACTATGGAAAAGTATGGGGGGTCCTTGGATGTGCTTCTGCTTCTTTGTGTGTCCCTGGGCCCCTTCATGACTGTACCTTCTCCGCCCCTCCCTCCCCCCTCCGCCTTCCGCCCTCCTCCACCCTTCGGTTCCCGCCTCTCCATTCCCACTCCTGCCCCCCTGCCTCTCCCCTTCCCCCTTTCCCCCCCCCCCCTCCTGCTCCCCTCCCTTTTCCGTCCCCTTCCCCCTTCTCTTTTCCCCCTCCCTTCCCCTTTCACCTTTCCCCTTTCCCTTTCCCCTTCCCCCTCCCCTTTCACAGTCAGTGATTCGCCTGGAACTCCAGCTTGGGGCCGAGATGTTCACAGTGACACGCCTGGAATTTCCAGAGCTGGCTCGGCTGTGTGCCTCATTTCCCGCGCAGCTACCGTCACGGTGCACGCGGCCAGGCCGCTCTCTTGAGCGGCTCGAGCGCGGCAGGTTTCGTGTCAGGAAAGGCGCGCGGCTTCAGTGCGCAGCGCACGACGTGGGATGATTTTTTAGAATCCCAGAGCCACGCGAACTCTCCGCGCTTAGGTTGTAGTCAGCGTCCCCCCCTCTGCTTCTCTGCTCCCCCCCTCCGCCTTTTCGCTTCCACTGCCCCTCACGCCCCTCTCGGCCCCTCCTCCTCTCCCCATCAGCGCCCCCACTCTCCTGCCTCCCTTCCCCCTCCCCTTCCGTCCGCCTAACCATCTTCGCCCCCCTCAACCCTCCCCCTCATGCTGCCCCCCCCCCACTGAACA
>CAUYUJ010015455.1:198166-233166 GCA_963575745.1 Prorocentrum cordatum
GCCTGTAGGAGGTCATGCCCGACCCACTTTTAGGGCCGTCTTGGGGGTCTGTGGGGCCCTCCTGGAAACTTCTGGAGCCGTTTGGGGTGGTTGTTTCGACATGGCTCGAAAATGCGTAGGCGAAGTTCATGATTGTGGCTTCTTGGAGGTCCTCTTCTTGGAGCCCTCGTCGGGGCGTTGTGGGGGGCCTCTTGAGCCGCCTGGAGGCCATCCTGTGGTTGGGAGCATCTGGTGCCGTCTTGGAGGCATCTTGGGCTGTCGTGGAGGCGTTAGGAGGCCATCTCTTGGAGCATACGCATTGGAGGCCAGAGTTCTTGACTTTGGGGTGTGGCTTGCACGGCGGGGTCCTGGGTGGCCGACGGCATCGGCCGAGACCCATCGGGCACCTGCTTGGGGGGGCGAGAAGTATTCACAAATCCAGCACGTCAAGCACCCCTCCAGCAGGCTACGGGAGCAGCGGACCTAGTGGCGTTGGGCCCGTCCCGCTCCCGCTGCCTGGGTCGTGGACCCGGTTCATGTTGGATGTCTTTTTCGGGGTCGCGCAAACATGGATTAGTGATCCATGGACTTGGTGCGCGGTCGCCTAACCCATGGATCGGGGGAGGTATCCTCAAAATGCGGCCAGTGCCGCCTCGTTCGGCGGCGGAAATCCGCGATCTCCCACGGAAACGGGGCCCGTCGCTAACCCACGTCCCCTTAATCCATCTTTGCGATCACCTGATTTGTTGGGGTCTCTGGAGCGCCTCTTGAGGACCTGCTGGCGATCTCGAGGGGGCCCTCCTGGGGCGGAATGCCACAAATGCCCTGTTGGAGAGCCCCCTCGTGGGAGCCTGCCCGCCGAGCCCCTCGGGGGGAGGGGCGGCAGTCTGGCCCGGGATCCCCCCCCCGTCGCAGCCCTTCCCCCGCCCGTCCCCCCGCCCCCCCCCCCCCCCGCCCCCCGCATCCCTCCTCCCCAGGGAATGGAGATCATCCTGGCGAAGGACCCAACCATACGGTAGGTTTGCGTCGTGTCGACCGGCGGCGACCCCGCCGCCGACGTTCAACGTTGAACGCCGCCGGCGGCCCAGAATCGGTCGATGTTGAACGATCGGACGTTGCGGAGACGGCCGATCGTTCAAGGTTGAACGATCCAGCGCGGTGTCAGGAACCAACGCCAGGGTCGACACGGCACGGACCTGCAGTACGCAGTTGTGGGTACCGCAATTGTGAGTATCTTCTTCGGCGGAGCTCCCCATGGGGCCACGAAGCGCTGCACTGGGTGGGGCGGAACGCATGCGGGCGGTAGCAGGTGAAAATGCCTCATTGGGTGTGTGGGACGCATGCGGACGGTCCCACTGGGGGTTTCGGTGGAGCTCCCTCTGGGGCCTCGAAACGCTGCACTGGGTGGGTGAAAATGCCAAATCGGGCTTCCGGGACGCATGCGGGCGGTCCTACTGGAACTTCCGTGGAGCTCAGAATGGGACCACGAAACGCTGCACTGGGTGGACAATGCCAAATTTGGTTTCCGGGACGCATGCGGACGGTTCCATTGGGGGCTTCGGTAGAGCTTCCTATGGGGCCACGAAACGCTGCATTGAGTGAGCGAAACTGTCAAATTGGGTGTGTGGAACGCATGTGGGCGGTCCCACTGGGGGCTTCGGTGGAGGTCCCCGTTGGGGCCACGAAACGCCGTACTGGGTGGGTGAAAATGTAAAATTGTGGCGGACGCATGTGGCCACCCCCCATTGGGGCATGTGGGGCCACGATACGCCGTACTCGGTGTGGCAGACGCATGTGGTACCCTCCACTGGGGCCTTTGCTGGAGCTCCCTATGGGGCCACGAAGCGCCGTACTGGGTGGGTGAAACGCATGGAGGAGGGGGAGGAGGAGGAGGAGGAGGAGGAGGAGGAGGAGGAGGAGGAGGAGGAGGAGGAGGAGGATGAGACCGGAACGCCGGGTGTACTCCGATTCGTCTCTTCAAAACGGGAACCCAACTGGATGATTGGCGCCAGGGAAAGGGGAACCGATCGGACGGGTGTCTTTTTCGTGTACTCCATTTTTTCCTGGTTCGGTTTCCTCAGTCTCCCTCATGACTTGGCGACGACACGATACGACCCGACGACGACGACAGCGTCTCACAGTAACAAAGAAAGACACGCCAAAGGGCCGGCCGATCGGATTTGTGCTAACCAGCATGTGTTTGACATAAACGATGTTGGTCTCATGGGCCGCCGCTTCCAATGGCCTCCAAGACGATGCCAAGAGGGACTCGGGACTTGCCCATGGGGCCATCCTCGGGTACACGCTGGCCGGCCGGATTCCGAGCCAAGCTCCCGAGGCCCGTGGAAAAGTACAGTAGAGGCCTCCTCCTCCTCGTCCTTCACCTCCTCCTCCTCCTCCTCCTCCTCCTCCTCCTCCTCCTCCTCGAGCCACACGTGAACGTTTGCAGGTCAGATTTCTAAAACGCGAGCTGGGTCTCAGAATTCGAGTACAGTTGGGGCCCGACCACAAGAAACCTTCCACAGGAAGCCCAGCCCTGAGACCCCAGGACGTCCATTGATTTTTGGCGTGGGAGCGTCACGTGTTCCATCGCAAAACCATCGAGGCCCAAGAATCCCAGGGCACCCTGGAGGCAAGCAGGGTGTTTCTTGGCACGGGTCTCCCCTGCAGTTACTATGACCTGACCTCAGGCAGCGCCCAGGCGTGCCCAAGAATTCTGGGACCCCGAGGCCCGGGGCCCTCAAAGAGTGTGGAACATACATTGTTTTTGCGCAGAGGCCTCAAGGGTCCTGAGAGCACTCCTCTTCCTCCTCCTCCTTCTCCTCCTTCCCCTCCTCCTCCTCCTTCTCCTCCTCCTCCTCGTCCCCTGCTCTCTCCTCGCCTCTGCTTGTCCGCTTGTCTGGTCGGCGAAACGTTATGCACCAGCCATATGATAACTACTAGAGTGCGGAGCGTTCCAATGACTGTGTCCGAGCGCGCGAACTGTGTCCGAGCCAGTTCTCTTGTTCACGCGCTCGGACACAGTCATTGGAACGCTCCGCACCCTAGTAGTTATCGCATGGCTGGTGCATAACGCTTCGCCGACCAGACAAGCGGACAAGCAGAGGCGAGGAGACAGCAGGGGAGGAGGAGGAATAGGAGGAGGAAGAGGAGGAGGAGGAGGAGGAGGAGGAGGAAGAGGAGGCAGACGCGTTCAGCAGAGCGGGTTCGGCGAGCAGCTGATGCGGACTTGAGCAGCAGCCCCGTGCGAACGCTGCGAGGTCATGACCTACTCGATCGAGCTGTTCTCCGCGACCATCCGGGGACGCCTCGCGGCAAGAGCCGCCTCCAGCCCTCGCTCTCCGTGGCTCCGCTCGGGGTGCCCGGGGCCTCCGGCAGCTCCGCGCGGCCCCCGTTCTCCCGGGTGTTGGGTCTCCGTTTGGAGTGCACGGCGCCGCGCCCCACCTCCTCCTCCTCCTCCTCCTCCTCCTCCTCCTCCTCCTCATCCTCTCCTCCTCCCCTCCTCCTCCTCCTCCTCCTCCTCCTCCTCCTCCTCCTCCTCCTCCTCCTCCTCCTCTTCCTCACCATCCTTGTCGTCAGCAGCATCCTTGTCGTTGCCATCATCGTCCTCGTCGGCATCATCGCCGCCACACTTCACTTTTGTCGCCGCCGTCATCATGTACATCACAGACTCGCCACACCCCTCACACGCCTCGCTGCCCCAGCAGGGAGCTCCACCGAAGGCCACACTGGCAGGGTCCGCATGGTGCCTCGGGCCCACCTGCGGCAGACGCATCGCACGCTCCGCGGCCCCGCAGGGGAGCTCCGCCGTCCCCCTGTGGCAGGGTCCGCATGCAGACTCGGGTCCATCTTGCCACAAATCTCTCACGTTTCGTTGCCTCCTCCTCCTCCTCCTCCTCCTCCTCCTCCTCCTCCTCCTCTTCCTCTTCCTCAGGCGGGCAGGTCGGTGCGGGCGCGCAGCATGCGCCGCGGACGCCGGCGCGCGGCGGTGCCACCGTGCACGCCATGGGCCGGGAGCTATCCCGAGGGGGAAGAGATGGAGGAGGAGGAGGAGGAGGAGGAGGAGGAGGAGGACGAGGACGAGGACGAGGACGGTGACGAGGACGAGGACGAGGACGAGGACGAGGACGAGGACGAGGAGGAGGACGAGGAGGAGGAGGAGGAGGAGGAATAGGAGGAGGAATGCGGAAGAGCCGGAGGAGTGAGGAGGAGTGAGGAGGAGGAGGAGGAGGAGGAGGAGGAGGAGGAGGAGGAGGAGGAGGAGGAGAAGGAGTGAGGAGGCGAAGAAGCCAGAGACATGTGGGGACGGATTCTGCTGGATTCTGCAGCCTTGCAACTCACGTGGCACTCCTTTTTTCTGCAGCCCCGAGGGTCGCAGGAAGAACGCGAGCTTCCGCAACCACAGGGCGCCTGCCGCAGGAGCAACACGAGCCCCCGCGACAGCATCGCAGCGCAGGAGGAACACGAGCCTCCGCGCGAGAAGGCCCTGAAGGCCCTGGCGGCGGAGGAACACGAGCCTCCGCCCGCCGAGCAGGGCGCAGGAGGAGCACGAGCCCTTGCACCGAACCAGGAGTGTCGCAGGAGGGTACGAGCCTCCGCGGCACTCACGACATGACCGCCTTCTAGGGCGGGAGGCCGAGCTTCACCATGAACGCAGTGCGCTCGTCATCCTCCATGCCCGAAACATCGTCGACCACTTCATCAGCGGCCGCGTCGAACCAGGCCTTCGCCTGCGCCAAGGCGGTCTCAGTCTGCTGGACTCCGAAGGCCGCCTGGTGCATGACCTCGTACTTCTTGGCGACTGTCATGACGCGGGCCAGGCCGTACTGGGCCAGGAACGAAATGTCCGCGTGCGCGATTCACGACATCTTCTCGGTCTCTACTAGCACCTGGCCTTTCCCCGCGGAGGCCTTCAAGTCCATGAGCTTCACGGGGCCGTTCGTGATCGCGGTCAATTTCTTCACCTCATCAGTGGCTCTGTTATCCTGCAACTCTCACTGGGTCTTGTCCGGGGCCTGCATACGGCGCCGCCCTCCACGCAGGCGACGTTTGGCCTCCAGCGCGGTCTTGGGGAAGGTGTCAACACCAGCATCCAGGCCCTCTTCAGCGCCACGTTCCTAGACGCCTTCTGCCCCGACGTCACGTTCCTCTGCTCGACCCTGCGCGTGAGGAAGGGCCGCACCGTGCCAAGGCGCGCGTCGAACTCCTTCTGCACCTCGTCGGAGCCACTGAGGTCGGCGATGCGCGAGCGGGCCGAGGGCCACCCGCATCGCGCGCACGTCCCCACGGAGGGGCCCGACCGCCGCCGTCGCCCGAGCCGCCCCGCGGGAGGCGGCAGAGCACAGCTACAGCCAAAATGGCTACGGAACGTGTGGGGATGGAGGCAGAGGAAGGGTGGGAGGAGGCGGAGGCGGAGTAGAACGAGGAAGGCGGCGACCGCGGCTGCGACCCACGACGACGACGGCGCACCCCACTCGCGCCTCCACGGCGCGCGGCGGGTCGTCGGCCTGGCCCTGGGCCACAAGGTGGCGGGGTCCGTGGCGCGTTCGAAGGCCCCCCGCTGCTGCTGCCTCCCCTCCTCCTCCTCCTCCTCCTCCTCCTCCTCCTCCTCCTCCTCCTCCTCCTCTCCTCCTCCTCCTCCTCCTCCTCCTCCCCTCCTCCTCCTCCTCCTCCTCCCCCTCCTCCCCCTCGTCCTCCTCCCCCTCCTCCCCCTCTTCCTCCGCCTCCTCCTCCTCCTCCTCACGCGCCCTCGGTCCACCTCGTCCTCCCGCACTCGTGGCCTCCTTCGCACTGACCGCACACCTTCCAGTATTGGGGGGGTGAACAATGACAATCTAACAACCCGGAGGTCTTCGCGGATGTCTCGAATCGGTGTTGGATCCTTTTCGTGGCGCGCGGAGTTCAGAGTTCTGATAGTGTGGCACTGCTTTGCTCCCCTAAGAGCACCAGCTTCCAGAGGCTGAGGCCGCCCGCGCACTCCTCGTGACAAAGTCGGGTGTTGCTACAAGCACCCCTGGGCCAAGGTGCTCCCAGGATTCTCGGGGCTGCCCAAACGGCCTCCAAAGCACCCCTCACGAGGCCCAGAGGGCCCCAGGGGCTCCAAAATGAAGCAAAAATAGCTGGGGGCACCTTGGGCCAGGGGTACTTCTAGCAGCACCCGACAAGGATCCTCTGCGCCGGAGATCTCTCTCCGCGTGCCTCCTCCGCGGTCGCCTTCCGCGCCTGGCCCCGGCAGTGTCGCGTGTGCGCCCCCAGTCTCGGCGCGGCCCGCCTGCGCTTCCCGAAAGCGTCGGCGTCCGCCCTTGCCGCTGACCCACAAAACACGGGTCCGCCTCCGCTCGAGGAAGACAATTTAAGGAGGCAACAAAACATGCAGACACAATTCATCGTCGACTCCCCGGAAAATACAGGGAAATGTAGGAAGCGGGGGGGAAGACGAAAACCCAGAAGATATTGGGAAAGATGGGACATGTTGTGTGTGTGTCTATTTCTTTGTGTGTCCCTGGGCCCCTTCAACATAAAACGTTCGTAGGCGTGCGCGGGTCCAAGAAGTCCGCGCGCGCCTCCGGAAACTTGTGTGCATGCCGATGGTTATCGTTCTATCCGTCTTCCGTTCTTCCCCGCACCCTCCTCCGCCTGGAAATCGTCAGAGATTGCTGGGTAGCGCTGGGCCCACGCCGTCTCCGTGCTTGTGTCGTGGACTTCTGGTTTCCCAGATGCCTCTGGGGCTTCTTGGGGGCCCCCAGGATGCCCGCTTGGAGCCTTCAGGGGGCCCTGTGGAAAGGGCTCGGCATGTCAGTTCGCGCTCCCCTTGGCTCCTCGTTTTGTTCGGCATAGAAGGACTTTTCCTGCCGCCGCTGCTGCCGCCGCTGCCGCCGTCGCAGCTGCCGCCGTCGTCGTTGGCGCCCCCGTCGCCGTTGTTGTTGTCATCGTCGTCGTCGTCGTCGTCGTCGTCGTCGTCGTCGTCGTCGTCGTCGTCGTCGTCGTCGCTGCCGCGCCCGCGCCCGCGCCCGCGCCCGCGCCCGAAGGCGTGGGATCTGGATGGCGGCGCCCCGTGCTGCCGGCTCGCCACCGAGCCTGCAGTCAGCGCCCGGCCGACCCTGGCGGGCGCGGGCGCCGAGCCGGTGCCCGCGGCCTCGGCGGAGGGCCTGACCACGGTGGTGCGCATCTCCGTGAGGGGCACTTCGGGGGGAGCCGGTTCGGCAGCGAGCGTCACCACCCACCAAATCACCCCAACCCAACCCGAAGGCTCAGATTTACCCTCGATTTCCAGTGGGGGGGGGGTCGGGAAACATCGAAAAAACACATGTGGAACCCTTACCCCCCCCAACCCGAAATCGGGGTCTTCGGGTTGGGTTGGGGTGGTCTGGTAGGTAGTCAGAGCGAGGGGGAGAAGCGAGACGGGGCGGGCCTTCTTTCAGAGGAGGAGAAGGTGCCCAAAAATTACCTCTACCCTCCCACCGTTGTCGTCTTTTTTGGGCCTCCTGGGCTTCCGTCGTCGCCACCGCTGGATTCGCCCGGAAATCCTGGTCAGAACGCGCCCCAGGAGAGGTCCGGGGAGAAGCGATATCGGTGCCTTGTTGGTGTCCCCGTTCGCAGAAGGTTTGGAAGTCCTCTGGCCTCCTGAGAAGTTTTCTGAGCATTCCCCGAAGACAGAAGACTCCTCAGCAGGCGTGAGGGCTTCTGAGAAGTCCCGCCGCCTTCTGACAAGGCCTTCTCCTTCTCACTTCCCCGCCTCGCTCGCCGCCAATCAACGTCTTTCGCTAGCTCCAGCTCTTGGGGGCTGAGCGGGTCTGAGCTCTCTCTCTCTCTCTTCTCTCTCTCTCTCTCTCTCTCTCTCTCTCTCTCTCTCTCTCTCTCTCTCTTCAGAAGGAGAAGAAGAAGCAGTACAAACATCGACTTTCGACGGTCCGCGCGGATTTCCTGGATCTGCGCGGGCCCCCCCCTCCCCCGGCGCGCGGAGCGCGCCAGGGGCGGCGACAGAGGCGCTGCCAGAGGGGGCCCGGTGCAGAGCCGGGGAATGCGCGCGAAGCGTCGACAGTTTCTGTCTGTGCAGTGTTCTCTTCTGGGCTCGCGAGGCTGACGGGGGCGTGGAGGGAGCCTGCGCGCGCAGTCGCCCGGGGAGCGAACGGCTCGGACAGTGGTGCCCAGGCCCCGTCTCCCGACGCGCCGCGGCGCGCTCGCACTTGCGTTTCGTCTTCTTCCCCCCCCGCCCAGTCCTTGGGGAAAAGAGGAGTGAGGAGGGACAAACACACACAGACACTGACCATCACCGATGCCCAGGGAAAGATGGGAGTGTCGAGGGGAAGGCGAACGTCCAGGAAGTACGGAAACATGTGGAACTATTGAGATCTGTGTCTGTCTATTGGTGTGTCCCTTGGCCCCCTCCTTCTGCCCCACCCGCCCAGTCCGGGAGAAGAGAGGAGGGCAGGCCCCGGTCCGCCACGCCTGCGGAGTCTTACGCCGGCCGAAGGAGAAAACGGCATAAGCATAGATCAAGGGCGCCCTCGAGGGCGCGAAGTTATTCGCGCTTCGCGCTTCGCGGTTCGGCTCCGATTCCTCCTCATCCTCTTTTGCTCCCCTGGGAGGCGGCGCGAGAGCGCGAAGTTATTCGCACTTCGCGCTTCGCGCAGCGCGAAGCGCGAAGTTGGGAGCCCTTGTAGATGTTCGGCGGTCCGCGCGGATTCCCTGGGTCTGTACTGGGCCCTCTGGCGGCGCCTCCCGCGCCGCCCTTGACGCGCGCTCCGCGCGCGCACCGTCGACAGGGTATGCCTATGCTGTTTTTGTTTTTCCTCCAGTCGGTGGTAAGGCCAAGGGCTCCCAGGAGGGCGCGAAGTTATTCGCGCTTCGCGCTTCGCCGTCCTCCTTCCTCCTTCCCCTCCTCCTCGTCCTCCTCTTCTCCCCCTTGGGGGGCGGCGCGAGGGCGCGAAGTTATTCGCGCTTCGCGCAGCGCGAAGCGCGAAGTTAGGAGCCCTAGGTAAGGCTCTTGTGGGCCCCGAGGCAGGACCACTGTTCCCCGTGCGTTGTCCCCCCCCCGGCACTCCTGGCGCAGCCGGGCGCAGCTGGAGAACGAGTGGGGGGCTGTTGGTTTGCGGAGGTCCCTGATGGCGAAACGCTGACTGGCGGCCCGCGAGCCCGGGGCGGGGCTCGCTCGACGGCAAAACGCTGACTGGCTTGATCATCGCATCGGCGCTTCGGGGTCGGCGCGCGGCGTGGGCGGCGCCCGAGCGTCATGTGGCGGCGAGGGTTCGGGGGAGGTGGGCGAGTTGACGCAGCGGTCGTTGGCTTTCGAGGGGACCCCTCGTCGCCGCGGCGGGACGCAGCTCGGAGCAGTTGTGCGCCTGGACCCTCGCAGGGCCCCATGGGGGCCGAGTTTGAGCTGCCGCTGTCGCCACGCGCCCTGCTCCAAGGCATGCGGCCCCTCCCCCCAAGGGCTCCCAGGAGGGCGCGAAGTTATTCGCGCTTCGCGCTTCGCCGTCCTCCTTCCTCCTCCCCCTCCTCCTCGTCCTCCTCTTCTCCCCCTTGGGGGGCGGCGCGAGGGCGCGAAGGTATTCGCGCTTCGCGCAGCGCGAAGCGCGAACTTAGGAGCCCTTGCAGCACGTGTTTGGTGGCACACTTCGGGACGTCGGCCTCTGGGGGCAGTCATCGACGCCGCTGCTTTTCTCGCTGTGGCCTCCTGGCCGCATGCAAAGACAGGTCGGGGACCAGCTCGGGCGGAAAGCGTCCTCCTTGGAAGGCCACTCCGCGTCGTAGAAGTAAGATTGCAATTGTTTCCCAAATTGAGTTTGCACTTGGGGGCTCTTCCGGCGGCCAGCGATGGGGGGAAGTGAGAAGGAGAAGGCTTCTCAAAAGGCGGCGGGACTTCTCTGAAGGCGGCGGGACTTCTCAGCACTCCCCGAAGACAAAGGAAACTTCTCGGAAGGCGCGATGGCCTCTGAGAAGTCCCGCCGCCTTCTGAGAAGGCCTTCTCCTGCTCACTTCCCCCCCTTCGCTCGCCGCCAATTCTGATCAGGAGGGAAAGAAACACACAGACACAATTAATTGTCGACTCCCAGGAAAATATGCAAAAATATGGGAAGTGGTGGGGAAGACAAAAACCCAGAAAATATGGCAAAATATGGGGGATATGTTTATTTGTGTGTATTTATTTGTGTGTTCCAGTTCCCCTTCATCTGAGTTGTATAGCAAGGAACTGGGTTGGTATGCCGCCCCGGCCCGCTTGGTGGCCGCCCGGTAGCCGCTCGTCGCTGCTCGTCGCCGCCGCTTGTTCGGGGGCGGAAAAGAGGGGGGTGATGACTAGGGGGGGGGGATTTCATGGCGCGGGCCATGATATCTCCGCAGATTTCATGGCGCCTCTTCTTATTTCAATGCGTCCCTGGCCCCCCCGCTGGGCCGCGCACATGCCGCCGGTCATGATTTGCACCCCCCCCTCTTGGACACCCCCCTCTTGGCCGCTCCCGACTTGTCTAGGCCTCCTAATTAGATGGGGTCGGAGCAGACGGGGTCGGGGGACCGCGCCGCATCGGCGATGCATCGGCGATGCGGCTCGCTATGGGGCCCAATGTTCTCCACGCTGGCGTCGCCGATGCCTCGCCGACGTCGCCGCTGCATCGCTGACGCATCGCCGATGCATCGCCGCTGTATCGGCGATGCGGCCCGATCCTCCGACCCCATCTACTCGGACCCCATCTATCAGGAGGGGAGAAAACACGCAGCCGTCGATTCCCCGGAAAGTATGGGAAGTGTGGGGGGAAGACACGAACCCAGACGAAAGTACACCTTAGGCGATGCTTAAGAAAACTGAAGTTTTCGGGCAGAGTCTCGATAATTCTTAACGTTTCAATGTAAATCTTGAGATTTGAATGGAAACGTTCGGTTTTTATTCAAGTTCTGAGACTATGAATTTCTTAACCCATGATTTCTTAAGCATTTCGCAGGCTGTATGCGAAAACATGCGGAATCTTGGGACTCTTTGTGCGCCCCTGGGCCGCTCTAATCCAGGAGGCCTCTGGCCTGTCAGGGGCTGGTCCAGCGGGCGCGTGGCCGCCCGCCGCCGCCGCCGCCCCTTTTCTGGGTCTGTGTGCCGGTGCGGCCCGCGCGTGGCCGCCCGTCGCCGCCGCCCGTCCTTCTCCTCCTCCTCCTCCTCCTCCTTCTTCTCCTCCTCCCCCTCCTCCTCCTCCGCCTCCTCCTCCTCCTCCTCCTCCTCCTCCTCCTCCTCCTCCTCCTTCTCCTCCTCCTCCTCCTCCTCCGCCTCCTCCTCCTCCTCCTCCTCCTCCTTCTCCTCCGCCTCCTCCTCCTCCTCCTCCGCCTCCTCCTCCTCCTCCTCCTCCTCCTCCTCGCCGCGGGCTTGCTGCCCGGACACGGGCCGTTAGGCCGGCAATTCTTCAGACTGCCGCGGCGGGGGCGGGCCGTTCCAAAACGACGCGAAGATCGGGACAAAATCGGATCGGGATCACTCGAAATCTCTGAGAATCGGCGGGTGTGGAGGACGTATTGGGCGCCGCGGCCGCTCCAGAGCGTTCCGGAGCGCTCTGAGAGCGCTCCTGAACGCTCTGGAGCGATGTATCCCGATCCTAGCCCTGTTTTACGTTCTGCCTGGGCCCCGGGGGGGCACCGCCCCGTCATGCGGCGCGCTGCCCACGGCGCTCGCGGAGGCAGCTGCCCGCCACACGCGCAGTGCTGCACTCCCCTGTGCGGGTCGTGTGTGGCGGCCCCCCCCCCGCCTGCACCCCTAATTTGGCGCACGCGCCTGAGCTGGGCACGGCGCCGCCGAGGCGCTTGACCGCTCGCTCTGCGCGCGCGTCGCCAAAAAAACGATTCCTGGACACGTGAGGCTCGAGTAAGCCGGAGGTCAAGTTTGCTGAGGTTTTCTGACGAGCGCATCCTTGGCTCTGACGGTCCAGTCTTCGTGGGACGTTTGCAAAGCACGAGTTCGCGTCAAGATTCGGATTGGTTCTCGTCGTTTTCCATGATGGCCCCGTCAGGCCAACCCGAGTCCCCCGCACCCGAGTCTCCCGTCTCTCCGACTGATGGTGCGGGCCTCCACACATTCACTGCGTCACTCACATAATTCCACGAAGATTGCATTCCATCGATTGCACCACATAGATTGCACCACGCAGCTTAAACCACATAGTTTTTTTCATAGAATATAAGACATACCATCCCACCCCGCCAGGATGATCACGCCAGCCTGGGGATGTGCAGTCATGCGACGATGCCCCATAGTTCATTTTACCTATAACGCGCCATCCCATGCAGACTTGGGTCGACCTCCCCCCTTCCATCTTCAGCAAATAAACTATGCGCGCACACTCGTTTATCACCAATCATCAGTTGTCAAGAATCCCTTGCAACAAATGCGACGAAGTCCACACGCACGCGTCGTCGCGCGCCCGTGCCAACAGTCGTTCCAAACTGTTGGTTTCGTAAGGACTTCAAGATCGAGTGTCCCGATAACATATACAACAACACATGTTGTTGCAAAATGCTTTTCTTCCAAAAGAACGTTTGTTCACACCGCTGCAAATTCTTAAAGACAGCATGTGTTCAAGAGTTCCATAAAATACGACCCATCGCGTTTTTCGCGCGCACGTGCCGGAATCAATTCGAACACCTTAGCACGCGTGTTTGGGGGACACGGCCCTTGTCACATAATATCATGCGGGCCATTCGCGCGCGTCGGCCGCGCGCGCATGTCGAAATCTCTGCAAAATTTTCGTCGCCGACACGTGGGCACCATCATCATCATCATCATCATCAGCATCATCATTATTATCAGCATGACCATCATCATCATCATCATCATCATCATCATCATCATCATCATCATCATCATCATCATCTGTATCAGCAACATCACCATCAGCATCGGCATCGCCACCGTCAGCGCTACGATCATCACCGAGGCTGCCATTGTCGACGTCGACATGAGACCGCGCCAGGCAGAATCACGCGCACTGAAATGCCCGCGCGTCAGCGCGGCCTGCGAGACGCGATGGGAAGTGCACATCGGCCAGCGCCAACGTGGCCGCGTCGGTCGCGCCACACGGGCTGGCCGCTCGGCGCGCGATATTTCAGCGCGCTCGCGCGGTTGCAGAGATTTACTTTCCAGCGCCAAGTAGCCATCGCAATCGCCGCCGCACGCGTTGTGAAGACCAAGTTGCAGGCGGGAGGGTGGGATGATTGCGTGAGCAGTGCATGTGTCAATTTTGGGTTCTGCAAATTGAATTGCGGCACACAGATTGCACCACCTGTTTTATTCGAGATGATCGCCCTGCCCCCGGTCAATTTTTTAACTTGACCCCATACCATCCCAGGGAGTCTCCTGATCTCCCCCTCCCCATCCCTGCCGAACAAACCATCCACGCAAACTTGTTTATCAAGCAGGGTCATATGTTTAGGGCCGTTTTCATACTTGGCAAAGACCACACGCGAATCGCCGCGCGCACGTCGACATCCGTACAACAACTTTCGGTAGTGCCACAAGGATCCCAAGATCATGGCTCACGATAACAACCCAACATAATGGTTTTCCACAATACGTGTCGGATTGCACGCTCTCCCGAATTCTTAACCACTGGTTGTTCCGCATGTCCGCTGAATGCGACCACGCGGGCCCCCCGCGCGCGCATGTCGAAACCAAACCCTGGCGCGCTTGATTTGGGGGCACGACCTCTTATCATCATCGTTCCACCGTTGCCGACGTCACTATGACACCGCGCCCGCCGGAGTCACCGACTCGCAGTGAAATTCGGAGGTGGACAGACTTCCTACCCTGACACGTCGATTAAGGAATTGGCCGTTTTCGGTTCGCGGGAGGGCGTCGCGGCCGTCATTTTTGCGGGTCCAGGTCCGTCGGTTTTGGTCCCAGTCCAGTTTCTCTAAGGGGAGGTCTACTAAAGCGAGGCTTGTCCACCGCCGAGAAATGCCTGCCCGCCAGCGCGACCCGTGTGACGCGCTGGGAAGACCCCATCGGTCAGCGCCACCACGGCCCTGCCGACTGCACCAAACTGGCTGGGCGCTCTGCGCGCGAGCTTGCGCGCGCCAGCGCGGCCGCAGAGATGCGCCAGCTAGCGCCGGGCAGCCATCGCAATCGCCGCGCTTCGCGCAGCGCGCTTCGCAATTGAGTCGTCAATTTCAAGCGATACGCGCTTCGCGCAGCGCGAAACGCGATGCCTGGCGCCCTTGTGGACGCGTGCGGGGACAGAGTGCCCGACGCCAGCAGCGCCCGGAGGGGCGCAGGCGAGAAGCACGAGGGAGGCTTTCTGGGACCCGTCCGAGGCCCCGATGCCTGGCCGAGCTCCGCGCGTTCCCCCAGCTTGCCGGCCTGAGCCCTCCTCCTCCTCCTCCTCCTCCTCCTCCTCCTCCTCCTCCTCCTCCTCCTCCCCGACGACGGAGCCCGGCGGCATCCCCCCCAGCGTTTGCAGTCCCGCAGAGCAGGGATGAGCGATTCTGCAGGCTTCCGCCACATCCGCCGACCGACCCCAAGGGCCATCCTCCAGGCGTCCCTCCTCCCAATGTCTTGCGCATCTGTCTCGGATTGCATGTTGTCCGGACACGCCAGATTCCCAAGGCCACGGCCTCGCCCACCCGTTCTTGAGTAGGCCCGGACGCTGTCCGCAACCGTGGTCGCATCGCATCGCATCGCACTTTGATTCTTGCGGGAATGCGTATCCATCAGGTCTGCTCTCTAGTGGCACTCGGCCTATTCAGCCACCGTGCATAGGTGGTGGGTCGGAGAACTGATGTGTGTTGGTTGGGATCTCGTGGTTGGCCTCTCGGGGGCCCTCGGGAGGCAGTTTTGAGGCGTGGGGGCCGCTTTGGGGCCTCGTCGGGCCTCTTGTGGGCCTGTTGGAAGCCTTTTGGGGCCTCTTGGGGGCGCCTTGGGGGCCTCTTGGGGCCTCTTTGGGCCTTTGGGGGGCATCCTGGGAGCGTCTTGAGGCGGAAGGCTAGATTTAGCAGTTCCTGGTCCCCCTCTTAGGCCCGTCTTGGGAGCCTCTTGGGCGGCTCTTGGGCCGTCTTGGGAGCCTCTCGGGCCGTCTTGGGAGCCTCCTGGGCCGTCTTGGAGCGGTTTTCGGGCCCTTTTGGGAAGTCTTGGAGCGTCGGAGAGCCGTCGTAAGGGCGAGAACCCAAAAAACCTTCAGATAACAAATGAAAATCACTGATTTTGGCCTCTTGGGAGGCCTCTTGGAGGCCTCTTGGGGCGATTTGGCGGCCTGTAGGGCCGTCTTGGGGCCATCTTGGGCGTCGTGGGGCGATCTTTGGGCCCTCTTGGGCCGTCTGGGAGGCGTCTTAGTCCCCTCTTGGCCTGTGTTGGGGCCCTCTGACCCCCCATGGCGCGTTCGGTCCGGGGCCGTGCCGGGCCGGGGGGGGCAAAATCCTGGTTTGGTGTCCTTTGGGGGGGGTTCTGTGCGGGGAAAATCTCACACGCCTAAAGACCCACAAGGATGAGCGATTTCCAAGGTTATCCTCGCATGTTTCGCTTGCAGCGCATCCTTGGCCGCTGTAGCTGACCGCGCCCCGCTGGCAAAGTGTCGACGTGGCCTTCCAAGGCCCTTGCATCCTTATCGCGCGCCCTTCTTATACGGGTTCTCTGTCTATGATAAAGTTTGCGCTATCCCCGAGGCATGTCGTGCAGCTCCTGCACCGCGACCGTGCGCCGGGCGCTCATGGGCGTAGAGGGCGTGCGCAACGCCAACGTCAGCCTGCAGGACGCAAGGGCTCCCATGAGGGCGCGAAGTTATTCGCGCTTCGCGCTTCGCGGTCCTCGTTCCTTCTCCCCCTCCTCCTCGTCCTCCTTTTCTCCCTTTGGGGGGGCGGCGCGAGAGCGCGAAGTTATTCGCGCTTCGCGCTTCGCGCAGCGCGAAGCGCGAAGTTGGGAGCCCTAGAGGACGGGTCCTCTGAGTGGTCAGCGGCGGAGGTCATCTGCAGGCCGTCCGACACGATCGTCCAGAGACTGTGCGAGGCGGCCTCCCCGGGGGAGGAAGAGGAGGATCGACGGACGCTTTGGACGCCTGTTGGCCTCTGGAGGCATTTGTCGAAGAAGAAAAAACGGCATAAGCATAAACCTTTTGGCGTTCCACGCGGATTTCTTGGATCCGCGCTGGGCCCCCCCGGGCGGCGCCTCTTGCGCCGCCCCTGGCGCGCGCCGCGCGCCAGGGAGGGGGGGTCAGCGCAGATCCAAGAACTCCGCGCGGACCGGCCGCGTCTTGCTGTTCTACTTTTGGGGATTCCGCGGACCTCCGGGGACCTCCAGGGGGCCTCCAGGGGGCCTCCAGGGGCCTTCTCTGGATATCTCAGAGACCTCCTCAGGATGGAACAAAAACACACAGACACAATTCATCTGCGACTCCCAGGAAAATATAGGAAAATATAGAAAGTGGGGGAGAAGACAGAAACCCAGAAAACACTACCGACGACCTCCGCGGGAGCAGTGGGACGCGACAGACCCCGCTGCCTGACTGGGAGACTCTGGGACAAGCCCAAATCCCCAGTCAGGCGATCGCCGAAAACCGAAACACCACCACCAGGGCGGGTGGGCGGGAAAAACCGAACACCGAGCAGCCGGCACCAAGAAGACCGCCCCCAGCGGCCCACCGAGGGAGCGCGCCGCCAGTGACCAACACCGCGGGCACCATGGCCGCGAGCACACGGCCACCGAGCCCCCGAAAGGGAACTGCGGCGCCACCGCCCCCAAGGGCAAAGACGACGACGACGCCGACGACAGACAGACAGACAGACAGACAGACGACAGACAGACAGACAGACAGACAGACAGACAGACAGACAGACAGACAGACCAACGGCCCAGAGAGACCGACGGACAACCGCGACCTCACCGAGGCCCCCAGGCGCGTGAGAAGCAACACCGCCGACGGGAAGCGCCGCCAGGCACCACCAGCTCCACCAGGAGCACCCACTTTGGGATAAGGCGAGTGAGCAAAGAAGCGGAGGAGTACATAGACAACTCCGGCCGCTCGTTGTTTTCTCGCGCTGAAAACGCTACGCGTTTTCGCGCGGAGAAAACACTACCGACGACCTCCGCGGGAGCAGTGGGACGCGACAGACCCCGCTGCCTGACTGGGAGACTCTGGGACAAGCCCAAATCCCCGCTGCACCCAGACCTCCCAGGCGGAAGCTGACCACGCGTTGCCTGTGAAGCAAGAGAGAATCTTTTTGGAACCACAGCCAGGCCCAATGCACCAAGAAAGTTCACTCGCCGTCTGACGAGCTCGAATGCTCGACCAAAAATTCAGCTGCCTGCAGGGCCCCACGTGCCCGGGCACTGGCGTACGCAAAGGCAGTCAACCCACGCCAGCCTCCACTGTAGAAGAGGGCAGTCGGACCTCCTGCTTTGAGAGCATCCGAAGCCCAACCACGCCTGAAAGCATGCGTGCCCCACGCCTGCGGGGACCTCAGATTGCACGCGGCC
The DNA here is from genome assembly GCA_963575745.1 of Prorocentrum cordatum. Classification (NCBI taxonomy): domain Eukaryota; class Dinophyceae; order Prorocentrales; family Prorocentraceae; genus Prorocentrum; species Prorocentrum cordatum. The sequence goes on from CAUYUJ010015455.1 coordinate 215,580, forward strand.
GCTGCTAGTTTTAAGAAAGCCAGCGACTCGGAATAAGATATGTGTTGGAACGGTGGCTCTTTGGCCTCGACAACAGGCACTAAGGCGCACACGCCGCACAAAGACGGCCCATGCGTCCCGCATATGCAGCCCCTGACCACTTCAACTGGCTCCTTGTAACATTTCCGCCGCAGAAATGTTACGATCACCTGCTTCTTGCCCTTGGCCTCCTTGATTCTAAGTGGGGCCAGGCTCGTACCAATAATCAAGGTTTCACTATAGCGCAAGGTGAAGTGGCGCGACACAACCCACGACCGAGCCACGTCCGGCCTGGATGCCGTCTCGGAAGCCCACTTTGCCAGGGCGCGCGTGTCTCCTGGCGAAGCCCTCAACTTCACACGGCGAGTCGCCGGATCCGTGGCCTTCTCAGCGCCCCGAATCAAGCGGGAAGTGTCCGCCAAAGGACCTGGTGAACTTTTCTACCAAGCCAACACTGTTCGAAGACGAGACACATACTGCGCCAACGAAGCTCCGCTCCGAAAGAGAGACACGAAGCAATCCAAGATGCACTCCTGAGGGGGCCAAGGCTCCACGCGCACCGTAGCCGCTGCCTGTCCCCACAAAACCACAGCAGACGCATACCCCAAGGCACTTTTTCGCCAGCCTTGAAACTCAATCCAGCATGCCCGCTCCGCGAAGACGGCGGCGGGAGCGGGGCTTCGTTGAGCTTCGCGAGCTTCAGCTGTTGGCGCCTGGCCAGGCATGTCCACGGGCGGCTCTGCCACTTTGTGGAGCACGCGTATGGCGTGTGCCAGTACCGGCGGCGGGGGGACACAACCCGATTGCCTTGCAGCCACTACCAGTCGCAATGCTGCGAGCGCTTGCGCCATTTCTTCGGCTGACGCCGAGGCTGGCGCAGCTGGACCCGCCAATGAACGCTCACGGCTGTGAGGCTGGCGGTCCGTCTGCGATTCCTGCACCGCTGGCTGCTGCATCCCCCTATCCGCTCGACCACAAAACAACAGAAAAACCTTGACGATGGCAACGTCCAGCTGGCCCAGAGCAGGCCAAACCTCCTGCGCCTCGAAAGCGTCCAACGAGCCAAAATCACTGAAGGAAGTCGCGCCGTCGCGTTGCAGACTTGCTGCAATGCCGTCCGCGTCATGGACGTCCTGCTTCGCGGCGCCACCGGCCCTCTGAAGCACGCTCGCCAATTCACCGCGCCAGCGATCCGCAGGATGGCCAGGACGTGGAAGGGAAGCGCCAGGCGGCAGTGCTGGCTCGCTGGCCTCAGGAAGCCCCTCTCGTAAGCGCTGCCATCGCGCCCGCTCTGCGTTGACAAAACTCAACGCCATGTGCCGGCCTGCAACCCGCAATCTGTTTGAGCCGAAGGCTACGGAAGACAAAGCAGAAGTGCCAGGCAGAAGCCGCACGTGGAAAACTGAGTGCGCCTGCGCTGCGCATATTTTCCCTCCGCGGACACCCAGCCATTGCCGCCTTAGCTGTCCCAGGGGAGCGCTGGCCAACGCCAAGCCGTCTCCCGGAAAGACAAGCTGTCTAGTTCAGCGCGGCTCTGCTCTGCTTTACTTACGCGAGTAGGCCCATCTGCCAGATTCAACGCAGAAGGGACATAATGAGCGTGCATAAGCACACTTGCTGCAGCTAGATCGAACCAGATGGTGCCCAAAACTGCGTTGAGATCAGGCTGCCGGGAACTGCCACGCAAAAGTGCGCTCAACGCCGCTGTGTTGTCGATGAACACAATGAGCTCTGGTGACTCGACTCCTTGCTCCAGGAAAAGCCGCACGCCGCACAATGCTGCCACTAATTCCCAGAGGGTCACCTGCGTGCGCCTGGGCCGAGCCCAAGCCCAAGCTCTAGACGGAATCTTTGCTGCCGCCCAGACACGCTTTGACGGAGTTTGAAGCACTACAGCCAAGTTCCCTCCGCCAGTGGCGTCAGTGTACAGGATGCACCTCTGGAGCGGAGGTTGGCTGAACCGCACGAAAACGGAAGGGTCAGAACTTAAAAACCGTTCCCACCACTGCAGAGCATTGCGCACGCGAGCTGCCAGCGCACGTTTCCGTTGGCTGCTCTGCCAGAAGAGCGGTGCCAGAAAAACTCTCGCACCGCGGCCAAAAACCGCTGTGGCCCCCCAGCTAAGGCGACCAGCAAGTTTAGCAGCCTCTGCTGGCGCCAACGCGTCACTACGCAAAGCATCGCGAATTTGCTGGAGCCACTTATTTTTCTTCTCGCACCCAATCCAAAACCAAATGCCCTCCAGGCAGGCCTTCGCCTCTACGCCTAACACGGTCATTTGTGTCGCCTCAGCAACTGCTTTGGATTCATCTAGCAGCCAGCCAAGCAAGTCCACGATCACTGTGCGCGCCAACCCCGCCGACCCTCGCGGACCCACCAAAGATCCGGGATCCGCGGTGCTCGCGCACGCATCTGCGCCGAACAAATCGTCGACGAAACGCGGATAAGCAAGCAGAAATATACGGGCCAAAATTGCTTGCACCGCGCTACCGAATCGATGCCACGCAAACACAGAAGCCGCCGCGCCAAAAGGACAAGAGAGCAACTGTAATCCCTTGTCCTGCTGCGCAGCACTACTCCACGTGGCAACTGAAAACCGGAGATGGTTCTCCTGCACAGGAAGCGTCTTGAACGCACTCTTAAAATCATCCTTGCGGAAGAGCAGAGGCGAACCCCCCTCTGCAGCGTCAAAACAAGCCCGGGCCACACCAACAAGTGTATCGAGCGTGTCGTGACGCATTTCCTCTGGAATGCAAGTGGCAGAATTGAGACCGTTGCCACTGAAATCGTCGATCAGACGTACTTTCCTACTCCTCTGCCCGGCACGTTCCCGCCAACCTTCGTCGACAGGGAAGCGGACTGCAAGCAAAGCATCTACGGCGGAAAGCTTTACCCAAAAAGCTTTCCTCTGCGCAACCTCTTCTTTGCATTTGTTCTCAAACGCCTCCTCTACCGCGGGGCACAGCGACGTGCGGGCCCACACCTTGCACAAAGTGTCGGCGTTGATAGCGCCCACCGAAGATTCCAGCGCACTTACGGCCACTGGTTCGGACACGTGCCGCTTCGGAGGCATTATACCGGAAGGATTCAACCTACCTACGATCGGAAACCCGAAAGCTAAGTTATGTACAAGCTCTTTATCTGGCCACGCGATGCTCTCGAGCATCTCCGCGAGAAGCAGTAGATTCTTCCCCGGCCCTACCAGCTGCTGCACGTGCAGCGGTAATCCCCGCAGAATTTGCTCCCAGGGGACAGCCAGGTCACGTTTCCGCCCCTGCCAGTACTCTAAAGCGTCAGCGCGCCATCTATGCAAAGCCCCCGGGCTGAGAGCCGAGGATTTTTGAATTGCATCCTGCAGCAAAGGGGGCAAGCAGCCCTCACGCGCGACGTGCGGCAAAGACTGCGCCCATTTAAAATGCGCCGCAGGTGTCATAGCAGACCGGGCGTCCCGATCCTGTAGCAGAGCATGCACGGCCGAACGGATCTCGACAAGAAAATCCTTTCCACCACTACATGGAAACTCGATTGTTTCCTCTGTACCCTGAGAAAAGCTCCCGTCGGAAACCTCGCTCAGTTGTTCCTCCACGTCTGTGTCGGGGAATCGTCCTTCCCCTCACTTGTTCCACCACTTGTCCTGCCAGGACTTGTTGCCCTGGTTGTTGCCATGGCCGCCCTTGCCTCCCTTGCCGTTGGAGTTGCCGCCGTTGCCAGAGCGCTTTGGCGACCTGGACCTCTTCTTCTTGGGGGTGCTCGGCGCGGGCCCAGCCCCTTTGTGCGCCTTGCCCTGGCCCTTCGGCGCCGCCCCGCTGGAGCTGGCATTGCCCCAGCCTCCGTAACCAGAGCTGCTGCCACCGTAGGTCCGGGAGCCTCCGCCGTGCTGCGCCTGGTGGTCGCCCGGCCGGTGGTCTCCTTCATCTTCTGAGATACTTTATCTTTGGCCTTCCGGGCCATGTCCTCGTCGAGCACGTTGAAGTAGTGCGAAAGCCGGTCCTCGCCTCGCTCGAGCGAGCGCGCCATCGCCTTACGCTGCAAGATGTCGTACTGATAAGCCGTCCGGACCCCGCCGTGTTCCTCAGCTATGTGGGTCAGATTGAACAGGTAAGCCAAAAGCTCCGTGGACGAGCACGCTTTCATCAGCACGCACTTCATCCCCCACTGGAACACGTGACCCATGAACGTAGCGTAGCTCTGATAATCGAGCTTCAACTCGTCCGCTCGGGCTTTCTTGTCGTCGAGCACATGCTTGAGCTTTTCCTCGATAGATGAACCAGTCGGTGGCGCAGCCACGACAGGCGTGCGCGACCATTCCGGTCGGTGGTGCGTCTGCAGACACTCACCGTCCGCGCTGCCGATCCACTTGCGCTGCTTCTCGGCGGCCACTTTGCCAGCATGCTCGAATTTGGCCAAGGTTTCTTCTGAAGGGAGCCCATCCGACGGGAAGTGCGCCAAACCCATTTCTTGGATCCGCTTGGCCAAATCGAAAGACAAACCCTTCTTTGCAGAGCCCGCCGCGGCCGTGTGAGACGTCGCCTGGACGAACTGCTGCATGGCATTGGCGAACACCGAGACCCCTGCAGCATCCGAATCCGAAGCCATCTTCATCTTGGACTGAAACCTACCCTGCGCACGCAGAGCCAGCGACAGCATAGCAGGCGTCAAAACAAATTCTTTCCAACCCTCAGGGCCGGAAGAGGCGAACGGCTTGTCGTGGAGCACCAAGCCAGTCTTGAGGGAGTCGCGGATGAAGTCGTCTGCGTAATCCTCCATCTGGACGCCCTGCACGACCTCTGCCATGGCACGCGCCGTGCCCGTGTAAAAGCGAAGGTCATGTTTAGCCTTGGCGTTTTCGTCTACAGAGCAGACGAACTTGGCGAACTCCAAAATATCTTCTGTGGAAGCGCCTGCGAATGCTCCCTGCGGGAGGCCGGCGAGGTCCGAGCTGATCTCATCTGCTGAGAACGAAGCCATGCCGCAGCAGTACAGGACAGGAGCCTGCAGGTGATCTGCAACGCAGCTGCTGCACAGTAGCACTTGAGTGTGTGATTTGCCTGAGCCCACACAGCCACGGTGCTGCATGCTTGCGCGCATAACAACAATGACCGGCTGCAACGGATCATGACCGATACTGCTGTTGCACCGGAACATGGGCGCACGCAACGTTGCAGCCCCAGAGAGCCCGCACCTGCGTCCCGCAACCAGTTTTTCGAACGCGCCCAGCTGCCACCGACGGCGCGCCAGCGGCTAGAGCCACACCCAGCAAGAAGGAGGGAAAGAAGAGAGTCCTCCGCTCCGCTCCGCCTCCGACGGCACCAACTCGCACAGTGACGCTGCTGCGCATCCCGGCGACCCCCCTTTGACGTTTATCGCGGCCAGGGGGGCCACTCGGGTCACCCTTGCGCGAAACCATGCAAGCTACAGCGGTGCCACGCCAATCCCAGTCGAACCCCTTTGACCGCCGAGCGGCCAGGGGAGCCACATGGGTCTCCCTGCACCTCCCCCTCCGCCAGGCCGGGTCAGAGCAAGGAGAGAGGAATTTTGAGCGTAACGAGGCCTGTTTTGGCCAAGTAACCTCACGCGAGGGGGCTTCCGCTCATCCCACGCTACTTCGGCTGACCATCGCCGGACATTTTTCCGGGTTGCCCGAAAAAAATGCACCAAGCAAATCCTTCCGCAGTGGATCGAATTTTCAGGGGCCGGAGCCCAAATTTCACGAGCCACACCAGAATTTAATTCTGAGTTCCCTGTTGAAGGGGCGTCAGCATGGATATTCCGATTACGCGCCGTTTGGGACGCGGGCCCCCCCGGAGTCGGTCGAGGACGGGCGTGCCGCACAAGTGCACAGCCCCCCGCCCCCGTTGTGTGCAGGTGGGGGGTTAGCCAATGCCCCCCCATCAAGGACTAGCTTCTGCCGCCTGCACACATCCGACCCGGAGTGCCCAAGAGTGTCCGTAGACCCTCTCTCTGGTTTGCGCGGCATGCAAGCCCAAAATGCGACTATTAGGCGCGCAGGCGCCCCCGACGCACGAATTTGCAGTCGGACTGCGAAGGTGGACGTGCCAGGCTCCACCATGGGCACGGAGCCCAGAACGCAGAACCGGACGCGCAAACGCCCCCCCAGCGCAAAACAGAGCCCACAGTCCAAACCTGGACGGTTGGACGCCAAACCGCGGAGAAGAGCCCAAACTGCCACACTGGACGCACGCTTTCCCAGGAGGCGAACTTGCGCACATGCGCCCACGGACGCGCCTGCGCACAAGACTGCACAGAGTGCAATCCGAGGCGCGCGTGCGGCTCGGCGCGCACCAGGCACTGCGAAGGGCTTTCGGACGCCCTGCCCTGGGCGCGCTTGGCTCCCGCATGGAACTGGGCTCTGCAGCGCGAGTCAGAGCGAACTGGACACCCGGGCCCATGAGCGCGCCAAAACCGCACAGAATGCAAAACTGGATGCCTGGGTGGGTTGGGGAGCGCATCCGCGCCCTCACCGCAAACGCCGAGCGCCCCAGCCTCGAGACCGCGGAACCGAACACGGAGCGCGCGGACGTCCCAGAGCGCAAATACGAGCACAAACTGCAAACCCATGTGCACCCGGCCGCGCCTCTGAGCCGAATTGCCACTAACTGGGGGGCCGACGCCCGCAATGCAGCAACAGACGCTCCTGCGCAAGAAACCGTGACATTGGGGCAGCCCTGTAGGACGCTTTGCGCTCCCAAAGACGCAACTGCGCCTGAGTGCGCCGGCGCGACTGCGCCCACTGCGCCGGGACGCCTCCGAACGCACACGCGCCCGCGAGCCCACATGACGCGCGCTTCCCGCCTCGCGGCAAAAGCCACCATGTGGCCGAAAATGCGGAGCAGCGTGCCCTGCCAGGTTGCTAGCAGCCAAACCCTAGGGAAAGGCGAAGCGCCGAACAGTTTGCCGAAGGGCAGGGACTGCTTGCAGCTAACGCTGCGAACAGGGGTCATCGGCATTGCCCTTGCCAGGTTGCCTCGCCCAAGCCGTGCACAGGGGTCCTCGGCATTGCCCATGTCAGGTTGCCTCGCCCATGGCTGAGATGAGAATCATCGGCATTGCCCATGTCAGGTTGCCTCCTCTCCATCTCGCCGGCAAAACCTGCGACGAGGAGCGCCAGCAAAACCGAACACCGAGCAGCCGGCACCAAGAAGACCGCCCCCAGCGGCCCACCGAGGGAGCGCGCCGCCAGTGACCAACACCGCGGGCACCATGGCCGCGAGCACACGGCCACCGAGCCCCCGAAAGGGAACTGCGGCGCCACCGCCCCCAAGGGCAAAGACGACGACGACGCCGACGACAGACAGACAGACAGACAGACAGACGGACAGACAGACAGACAGACAGACAGACAGACAGACAGACAGACAGACAGACAGACAGACAGACAGCCCAGAGAGACCGACGGACAACCGCGACCTCACCGAGGCCCCAGGCGCGTGAGAAGCAACACCGCCGACGGGAAGCGCCGCCAGGCACCACCAGCTCCACCAGGAGCACCCACTTTGGGATAAGGCGAGTGAGCAAAGAAGCGGAGGAGTACATGGACAACTCCGGCCGCTCGTTGTTTTCTCGCGCTGAAAACGCTACGCGTTTTCGCGCGGAGAAAACCGGAGATGGTTCTCCTGCACAGGAAGCGTCTTGAACGCACTCTTAAAATCATCCTTGCGGAAGAGCAGAGGCGAACCCCCCTCTGCAGCGTCAAAACAAGCCCGGGCCACACCAACAAGTGTATCGAGCGTGTCGTGACGCATTTCCTCTGGAATGCAAGTGGCAGAATTGAGACCGTTGCCACTGAAATCGTCGATCAGACGTACTTTCCTACTCCTCTGCCCGGCACGTTCCCGCCAACCTTCGTCGACAGGGAAGCGGACTGCAAGCAAAGCATCTACGGCGGAAAGCTTTACCCAAAAAGCTTTCCTCTGCGCAACCTCTTCTTTGCATTTGTTCTCAAACGCCTCCTCTACCGCGGGGCACAGCGACGTGCGGGCCCACACCTTGCACAAAGTGTCGGCGTTGATAGCGCCCACCGAAGATTCCAGCGCACTTACGGCCACTGGTTCGGACACGTGCCGCTTCGGAGGCATTATACCGGAAGGATTCAACCTACCTACGATCGGAAACCCGAAAGCTAAGTTATGTACAAGCTCTTTATCTGGCCACGCGATGCTCTCGAGCATCTCCGCGAGAAGCAGTAGATTCTTCCCCGGCCCTACCAGCTGCTGCACGTGCAGCGGTAATCCCCGCAGAATTTGCTCCCAGGGGACAGCCAGGTCACGTTTCCGCCCCTGCCAGTACTCTAAAGCGTCAGCGCGCCATCTATGCAAAGCCCCCGGGCTGAGAGCCGAGGATTTTTGAATTGCATCCTGCAGCAAAGGGGGCAAGCAGCCCTCACGCGCGACGTGCGGCAAAGACTGCGCCCATTTAAAATGCGCCGCAGGTGTCATAGCAGACCGGGCGTCCCGATCCTGTAGCAGAGCATGCGCGGCCGAACGGATCTCGACAAGAAAATCCTTTCCACCACTACATGGAAACTCGATTGTTTCCTCTGTACCCTGAGAAAAGCTCCCGTCGGAAACCTCGCTCAGTTGTTCCTCCACGTCTGTGTCGGGGAATCGTCCTTCCCCTCACTTGTTCCACCACTTGTCCTGCCAGGACTTGTTGCCCTGGTTGTTGCCATGGCCGCCCTTGCCTCCCTTGCCGTTGGAGTTGCCGCCGTTGCCAGAGCGCTTTGGCGACCTGGACCTCTTCTTCTTGGGGGTGCTCGGCGCGGGCCCAGCCCCTTTGTGCGCCTTGCCCTGGCCCTTCGGCGCCGCCCCGCTGGAGCTGGCATTGCCCCAGCCTCCGTAACCAGAGCTGCTGCCACCGTAGGTCCGGGAGCCTCCGCCGTGCTGCGCCTGGCCAGTGGTCGCCCGGCCGGTGGTCTCCTTCATCTTCTGAGATACTTTATCTTTGGCCTTCCGGGCCATGTCCTCGTCGAGCACGTTGAAGTAGTGCGAAAGCCGGTCCTCGCCTCGCTCGAGCGAGCGCGCCATCGCCTTACGCTGCAAGATGTCGTACTGATAAGCCGTCCGGACCCCGCCGTGTTCCTCAGCTATGTGGGTCAGATTGAACAGGTAAGCCAAAAGCTCCGTGGACGAGCACGCTTTCATCAGCACGCACTTCATCCCCCACTGGAACACGTGACCCATGAACGTAGCGTAGCTCTGATAATCGAGCTTCAACTCGTCCGCTCGGGCTTTCTTGTCGTCGAGCACATGCTTGAGCTTTTCCTCGATAGATGAACCAGTCGGTGGCGCAGCCACGACAGGCGTGCGCGACCATTCCGGTCGGTGGTGCGTCTGCAGACACTCACCGTCCGCGCTGCCGATCCACTTGCGCTGCTTCTCGGCGGCCACTTTGCCAGCATGCTCGAATTTGGCCAAGGTTTCTTCTGAAGGGAGCCCATCCGACGGGAAGTGCGCCAAACCCATTTCTTGGATCCGCTTGGCCAAATCGAAGGACAAACCCTTCTTTGCAGAGCCCGCCGCGGCCGTGTGAGACGTCGCCTGGACGAACTGCTGCATGGCATTGGCGAACACCGAGACCCCTGCAGCATCCGAATCCGAAGCCATCTTCATCTTGGACTGAAACCTACCCTGCGCACGCAGAGCCAGCGACAGCATAGCAGGCGTCAGAACAAATTCTTTCCAACCCTCAGGGCCGGAAGAGGCGAACGGCTTGTCGTGGAGCACCAAGCCAGTCTTGAGGGAGTCGCGGATGAAGTCGTCTGCGTAATCCTCCATCTGGACGCCCTGCACGACCTCTGCCATGGCACGTGCCGTGCCCGTGTAAAAGCGAAGGTCATGTTTAGCCTTGGCGTTTTCGTCTACAGAGCAGACGAACTTGGCGAACTCCAAAATATCTTCTGTGGAAGCGCCTGCGAATGCTCCCTGCGGGAGGCCGGCGAGGTCCGAGCTGATCTCATCTGCTGAGAACGAAGCCATGCCGCAGCAGTACAGGACACCAAGAAGACCGCCCCCAGCGGCCCACCGAGGGAGCGCGCCGCCAGTGACCAACACCGCGGGCACCATGGCCGCGAGCACACGGCCACCGAGCCCCCGAAAGGGAACTGCGGCGCCACCGCCCCCAAGGGCAAAGACGACGACGACGCCGACGACAGACAGACAGACAGACAGACAGACGGACAGACAGACAGACAGACAGACAGACAGACAGACAGACAGACAGACAGACAGACAGACCAACGGCCCAGAGAGACCGACGGACAACCGCGACCTCACCGAGGCCCCCAGGCGCGTGAGAAGCAACACCGCCGACGGGAAGCGCCGCCAGGCACCACCAGCTCCACCAGGAGCACCCACTTTGGGATAAGGCGAGTGAGCAAAGAAGCGGAGGAGTACATGGACAACTCCGGCCGCTCGTTGTTTTCTCGCGCTGAAAACGCTACGCGTTTTCGCGCGGAGAAAATAAAGGAAAAGATGGAGACTCCTTAGAAAATATGGGAAAAGACGGGGAATCCTGAGATTTGTGTCTCCTTGTGTGTTTGTGTCTGTGTTTGTGTTTGTGTTTGTGTTTGTGTTTGTGTTTGTTTCTTTGTGTTTGTTTCTTTGTGTTTGTGTGCGTGGTTGTGTGTTGCTGCGTGTGCGTGTGCGTGTGCGTATGCGTCGTGTGCGTCGTGTGCGTGTGCGTGCGCGTGCGCGTGCGCGTGCCTGTGCCTGTGCCTGTGCCTGTGCCTGTGCAAGTGCCTGTGCAAGTGCCTGCGCCTGCGCATGCGCATGCGCCTGCGCCTGCGCCTGCGCCTGCGCCTGCGCCTGCCCCTGCGTGCGCGTGTGCGTGCGCGTGTGCGTGTGCGTGTGCGTGTGCGTGTGCGTGTGCGAGTGCCAGTGCCAGTGCCAGTGCGAGTGCGAGTGCGAGAGCGAGTGTGCGTGCGTGTGTGTCTGTGTGTGTGCGTGTGTGTGTGTGTGTGCGCGTGAGTGTGTGCGCGTCTGTGTGTGCGCATCTGCGCGTGTGCGCGTGTGCGCGTGTGCCCGTGTACGCGTGTGCGCCTGTGCGCGTGTGTGTGTGTGTGTGCGTGTGTGCGTGTGTGCTTATGTGCGTGTCTGCATGTCTGCGTGTTTGTGTGTGTGTGTCTGCGTGTGTGCGTGTGTGTGTGTGTTTGTGTGTTCTGCGCGTGTATGCGCGTGTGCCCCCCCGTGTACGCGTGAGTGTGTGTGCGTGTGTGCGTGTGTGCTCGTGTACCGGTTTGCCTGTGTGCCTGTTTGCGTGTGCGCGTGTGTGCGTGTGTGCGTGTGTGCGTGTGTGTGTGTCTGTGTGTCTGTGTGCGTGTGTGAGTGTGTGCCCGTGTACTCGAGTGCCAGTGTGCGTGTGTTCGTGTGTGCGTGTGTGCGTGTGTGCGCGTATGCGTGTGCGTGTGTGTGTGCGCGTGTGTGCGTGTGTGCGAGTGTGGGCGTGTGTGCGTGTGTGTGCGTGTGTGCGTGTGTGCGTGTGTGCTCGTGTGCCTGTGTGCGTGTGTGCGCGCGTGTGTGTGTGTGTGTGCGTGTGTGCCTGTGTGCGTGTGCGCGTGTGCCCTTGTGCTTGTGTGCGCGTGTGCGCGTGTGCGCGTGTGTGTGCGTGCGTGTGTGAATGTGCACGTGTGTGCCCGTGGGCGTGTGTGCGGTGTGCGCGTATGCGTGTGTGCGTGTGTGCCTGAGTGTGTGTGTGCGTTTGTGCGTGTGTGCGTGTGTGCGTGTGTGCGTGCGTGCGTGTGCGCGCGCGTGTGTGTGTGTGTGTGTCTGCGTGTGCCTGTATGCCTGTGTGCGTGTGTTTGCGTGCGTGCGTGTCTGCGTGTGCGCGTGTCTGCGTGTCTGCGTGTCTGCGTGTGTGTGTGCGAGTGTGGGTGTGTGTGCGTGTCTGCGTGTCTGCGTGTCTGCGGGTCTGCGTGTGTGCGTGTGTGCGTTTGTGTGTGGGTGAGTGTTTGTGAGTGTTTGTGTGTTGTGTGTTCTTGTGCGTGCGTGTGTGTGCGTGTGTGCGCGTGTGCGCGTGCGTGTGTGTGTGTGTGTGTGCGTGCGTACGTGTGTGCGTGTGTGCGTGTGTGTGTGTGTGTGTCTGTGCGTGTGTGCGTGTAGATGTGCACGTGTGTGCATGTGTGCGTGTGTGCGTGTGTGCGTGCGTGTGTGCGTGTGTGCGTGTGTGCGTGTGTGCTTGAGTGCATGTGTGCGTATGTGCGTGTGTGCGTGTGTGCGTGTGTGCGTGTGTGTGCGTAGGTGCGCGCGTGTGTGTGTGTGTGTGTGTGTGTGTGTGTGTGTCTGCGTGTGCCTGTATGCCTGTGCGCGTGTGTTTGCGTGCGTGCGTGTCTGCGTGTCTGCGTGTCTGCGTGTCTGCGTGTGTGCGTGTGTGCGATTGTGGGCGTGTGTGCGTGTCTGCGTGTCTGCGTGTCTGCGTGTCTGCGTGTGTGCGTGTGTGCGTTTGTGTGTGGGTGAGTGTGTGTGAGTGTTTGTGTGTTGTGTGTTCTTGTGCGTGCGTGTGTGTGCGTGTGTGCGCGTGTGCGCGTGCGTGTGTGTGTGTGTGCGTGTGTACGTGTGTGCGTGTGTGCGTGTGTGTGTGTGTGTTTGTGCGTGTGTGCGTGTGTGAATGTGCACGTGTGTGCCTGTGTGCGTGTGTGCGTGTGTGCGTGCGTGTGTGCGTGTGTGCGTGTGTGTGCGTGTGCGTGTGTGCTTGTGTGCGTGTGTTCGTGTGTGTGTGTGTGGTTGCGTGTGTGCGTGTTCGTGTGAGTGCGTGTGTGCGTGTGTGTTTGTGTTTGTGTGTGTTCCCCATGTTGCCAACCGACGGAGCAGTCGCCCTCTGCCCAGGCGCCGACGCCAAAAGTTTGTGTGTGGGTGTGTTTGTGTGTGTTGCCAATCCGCCGGGGCAGTCGCCTTCTGCCCAGCCGCCGACGCAAAAGGTGTGCGTGTGTGTACGCGTGTGTGTGCGTAGGTGCGCGTGTGTGTGTGTGTGTGCGCGCGTGCGCGTGTGCGCGTGTGCGCGTGTGCGCGTGTGCGCGTGTGTGCGTGTGCGCATGTGCGCGTGTGTGCGTGTGTGCGTGTATGCGTGTGTGCATGTGTGCGTTTGTGTGCGTCTGTGCGTGTGTGCGTGTGTGCTCGTGTGCCTGTGTGCGTGTGTGCGTGCGTGCGTGTGTGTGCGTGTGTGCCTGTGTGCATGTGTGCGTGTGCCCGTGTGCTCGTGTGCGCGTGTGCGCGTGCGCGCGTGTGCGCGTGTGTGCGTGCGTGTCGAATGTGCACGTGTGTGTTTGTGGGCGTGTGTGCGTGTGTGTGTGTGTGTGCGTGTGTGCGTGTGTGCGTGTGTGCGTGTGTGCGTGTGTGCGTGTTTGCCTGTGTGCGTGTCTGCATGTTTGCGTGTGTGTGTGTGTGTGTCTGCGTGTGTGCGTGTGTGTATGTGTGTGTTTCTGCGCGTGTATGCGCGTGTGCGCGCGTGTGTGTGCGTGTGTGCGTGTGTTTGTGCGTGTGTGCGTGTGTGGATGTGTGCGTGTGTGCGTGTGTGCGTGTGTGCCTGTGTGCGTGTGTGCGTGTGTTTGCGTGTGTGTTTGCGTGTGTGTTTGCGTGCGTGTGTGCGTGTGTGCATGTGTGCATTTGTGCGTGTGTGCGTGTGTGCGTGTGTGTGCGTGTGTGCGTGTGTGTGTGTGTTTGTGTGTTTGTGTGTGTGCATGTGTGTGTGCGCTTGTGTGTATGTGCTTGTGTGTGTTTGTGTGTGTGGTTGTGTGTGGTTGTGTGTTTGTGTGTTTATGTGTGTTCCATTGCTGCCCAGCCGCCGACGCACAAAGTGTGTGTGTGTGTGTGCGTGTGCGTTGCCAATCCGCCGGAGCAGTCGCCCTCTGCCCAGGCGCCGACGCAAGAAGTGTGCGTGCGTGTGTGTGGCCTTGGGCCCGTTTTACAAGAGGCGTCCGAGAGCGTGGGCTTCGACGCCCGCGAGGCGGGCGAGCTCTGAGCCGGCGCTGCGGACGGCGGACGCCGCGCTGCGCTCGGCTTGCCGCTGGACTGGTTGCGCCGCCCTGTGCCGAACCCGCCCCGCCCAGGGCTCGTCTCGATTCCTCCGATTCGAGCCGATTCGACTTCGACGGCTTCCGATTTCGATCCGATTCGACTTGGGATTTCGATTTGGGCTCCGATTCCTTGCCGGAGGCTGACTAGCCTGCCGATTTCCGCCGCGCCGATGTTTTTCGATTCGGCCGCCGAATTCCGTCGATCCGATTCATGCCGACTTCAGATCCGACTTAACGGTTATCGCCTTCCACACCACGCCCCCACGAGGACGAAGCAAGATTCAAGTCGAGCGCGTCCCTCTGAAGGACGAATGTTCCCAACTAGTCAAAAAATAGTACGGGGGCGATGTTTCGATTGTCTTCGGATGCTGTTTGGCTCGCTTCCTTTTGTTCCAAAAATCCGCCTGTAGGAGGACATGCCCGACCTGAAGCAAGATCCGACGAACTTCCCAGCGCTGTGGATGGAGGACCTCCCCGGGGCGCGTACTCCGGCCCCTCCTGCCGCAGCGCCTGGGTCGTGGCCGAAGGGCCTCCCAGGGAGTTCTTGGGGCTGTCCGGGAGGCCTCCGGGAAGCCTCTTGGGTGTTCGATCCCTCGATCCCTCACTTTCCCTCCTCCTCCTCGTCCTCCTCCTCCTCCTCCTCCTCCTCGTTGTCCTCCTCCTCCTCCTCCTCCTCCACGCTGTCCTCCTTCTCCTCGTCCCTGCTCCCTCCTCCCTCCTCCTCGTCCTGCTCCTGCTCCTCCTCGTGGGCGCCTCCTGGGGGCCTCTCGGCTCTCAGGGGCCTCTTGGGAGCCTCTCCTACTCGGGGCCCGCTCGCGGCCTCTTGGGGGTCCTCTTGGCGAGGAGCGCTCGAGGTGGCCAGCTCGGGCTGTCCCTCGCGGGGGCGTGAAACTTTCGAGCCCCGAGGCACGGAACGAAGCTTCGAAAAAAAGCGATCGCAATGCTGCTTGAAAAATTTCAATAAAACAGCACTGCAATGCCGAACAATGGATGGGAAATCAACGCTGCCGGCTGCCTCCGCTTTTGCAAAAACGGCTCCCATGCATTCGCTAGTTAGATCCACCTGGAGCCGAAGACGAGAAATTACACCAGAGAAAAACCCGAATCAGTGGACGGTTTGAAGTGGGATCGACGGTGAGGTCTACAGTGAGCGAGATGAATGGGGAGATCGATCATGGGATCGATAATGCATCGTGGGATCGGTGAAGAGATCGAAAAGGAGATCGACCGGGAACCCATAACCCAACGAAATCGGCCCGGAACCAATAACCAGGAACCCGGGAACCCGGAACGGGGAACCCGGGAACCCAGCCGGCCACCAAAATCGGGGGGAGATTTTCGCCAAATCTTTCAATTTCCGCTAGGACCCTGTCAGTGCAAGCCATGATTGGGGAAAAACAGTATAAGCATAAACTGTTGGGCGCTCCGCGCGGATTTCTTGGATCCGCGCTGGGCCCCCCCAGCGCCGCCCCTACTAGCGCTCCGCGCGCCAGGCAGGGCGGGTCCAGCGCAGATCAAAAAGCTCCGCGCGGAGCGCCAAAAGTTCATGTTTACGACGTTGTTCCCTCTTTCATGGAGTCCTCGCGGCAGGCTTGTAGTGGCCTCGAAGGCTTCTCTATTCTAAAGCGAGCTGAAGGACGTAAGGAGCGGAAGCGAGCGTGCGCCCGCGGCCGCGTCGGCTCAAGCGGCCGGCCGCCCAAATATGATTGTGCCTCACCGCGAGGCACACAATCGCTATCGAGACCAAAAGGATCTTCCTATTGCTTAAGATGGCACATCCTCTCCTACTGGGATTATCGCTACTACGGTACAACAGAACTGTAGCTTGGCTTCGCCTTAAGGCGAAGCTGCTGGCTGGGCCTCCCGGCCCCATTTCAAACTTGGTGGTCAGCTCTCGCTCTACTCCTCGCAAACCACGGCACTATCTGGTGGACTACGGATATGGTGGAACATCAGGGTGCAGCGGGCTTGCGCGGAAGAATGCCAGGGGTCATTCCGATTCCGCCGGTTCGATTCGAATTGATTTCCGCGATTCCGATTTCAAACCAACTCGATTCCGGGATGCCGACTCGCGATTCCCATTTCGAGCTCGCCCGATCCAGCTTCTGCCGATTCGATGCGCCAGCCGATTCCTGCTGGCTTTTGCCGATCCGGCTTCGCTCCAGCTCTGGCCCCCAAGGGGAGGAGGAGGAGGGAGGAGGAACCCCCGGGGGGGAGTTCAAAAACCCCAACCCCCCCCCCACATGGGAGGGTCCCAAAAGCCCCGGGACCCCAAACCCCCCCCCAGGGTGGGGGTCCAAAAGCCCCGGGACCCAAAACCCCCCCTAGAGGGGAGGGGTCCAAAAGCCTCGGGACCCCAACGGGACCCCAAACCCCCCCAGGGGGAGGGGTCCCAAAGCCCCGGGACCAAACCCCCCCCAGGGAAGGGTTCCCAAAACCCTCTCCAGGGGGGTATCCAAAAGCCCCGGATCCCCAAGCCCCTCCCAGGGGGAGGATCCAACCCCCCCCCTCCCCCCCGGGAGGGGGTGTCCAAAACCCCCCCCTCCCTCAGGGAGGGGTTCCAGAAACCCACCCACCCCCAGAGGCCCCCCCCCCCAGGAAGGGTTCCGATTTCGATTCCGATCCGGCTTGACGCGGTCCGGTTTCCGATTCGATCCAGCCCGGACCTGCCCATTTCTGCCGATTCGATGCTCCGGTCGCCACGATCCAGCTTATCGATTCGATTCGAGCTACGCAACACCGTAAGGACACTTGCAGCGATACCTTTGCTCAAGCGGAGGTCTCTTACTTACATCCTACATCCCTGCGTTTCTACACGCCTGAAGTCCACCCACCTACTCCAATGGGAAATTCTTCACGCTTCGCGTATCCCCACCAGCCCATCTCAAAACAGCAAGTCTTGCGAAGCATGCCGACAGTCGTGTTTTTCAGGCGTGTTTCCGCCTGCCCCCGCATATCTCCCCTGTTCCTCCTTCCTCCCGCCTCCTTGTACATCCTCCTTGTGGTGGGAGCGGGAGAAGGACGAGGCGGAGGAGGAGGGAGAGAAAGCGGTGGGAGGCAAGAGGGATTTAGCGGAGACGACGACCACAGCGATGATCCTAACAACGACGACGCACCCGACGACGACGACGATATCGACCGCGACGACGACGACGACCACAACCGCGACGACGACGACGACGACGACGACGACGACGACGACGACGACGACGACGACGACGACGACGACGACGACGACGACGACGACTGGTGGGAGTCGTTGGGGCCCCTCGTGGGGTGAGTCGTTCGGCCCCATCGTCCTTGTGTGAGTCCTTCGGGCCCCTCTTCCTGGTGTGAGTCGTTCGGGCTCCTCGTGGTGTGAGTCGTTCGGGCCCCTGGTCCTGGTGCGAGCCGTTCGGGCTCCTCGTGGTTTGAGTCGTTCGGGCCTCTCGTCCTGGTGTGAGTCGTTCGGGCCCTTCTTCCTGGTGTGAGTCGTTCGGGCTCTTCGTGGTTTGAGTCGTTCGGGCTCTTCGTCCTGGTGTGAGTCGTTCGGGCTTCTCGTGG
>CAUYUJ010015455.1:235666-257244 GCA_963575745.1 Prorocentrum cordatum
GTATGTAAGTATAGGTAGTCTCAGTATAAGTAGTAAGTAGTCAGTAGTAGTGTCGTAGTAGTAGTCGTACGTAGTAGTAGTAGTAGTATAGTAGTCGTAGTCGCAGTCCAAGTCGTAGTATAGTAGAGCAGTAGCAAGTAGTAGTAGTAGTAGTAGGAGTAGTAGTAGTAGCGAGTAGTCAGTAGTTTTTTTTGGTAGTAGTTTGCCAGCATAACTAGTACTAGTAACAAGTAGTATTTGTTAGTAGTAGTAGTAATTAGCAGTATAGTAGTAGTATTAATAGTAGTGAACAGTAGTATGGTAGTAGCAATTAGAGTATTAGTGTAGTAGTAATCAACAGTAGCAGCAGTAGTAGTAAGTAGTAGTAGTAGTAGTAGTAGTAGTAGTAGTAGTAGTAGTAGTAGTAGTAGTAGTAGTAGTAGTAGTAGTAGTAGTAGTAGTAGTAGTAGTAGTAGTAGTAGTAGTAGTAGTAGTAGTAGCAGTAGCAGTGACACTAGCAGTAGCAGTAGCAGTAGCAGTAGCAGTAGAATTATTATTATTATTAGTAGTAGTAGTAGTAGTAGCAGTAGTAGTAGTACAAGTAGTCGTATCCAAGGCAGTTTGGAGGCCTCTTGGAGATCGTAGAGGGGCCTCTTGGGCTCTCTTTTGAGCCTCTTGGGAGCGTCCGGGGGCCCTCTTGGGCGCCTCTTGGAGCGTCTTGGGGGCCTGTTGGGGCCATCTTTGGGGCGATCGATCACAGATGGGGCGAGCATTTTTGTCAGTACCCCCGTCGGGGCCACGATCCTCGTGAGGGGTGTCGAATTTTAGCCCTCCCAGGGATAGAAAAAGGACCCTCTGACCACCCGCGAAACCCCCTCTCCAGGTCCAGGGGGAGGGGGTAGGGGGAGGGGTAAACCCCTCCCCGAAGGGGAAGAAGGGGGGTTGAGAACAGAGAGAGCTCGCTAAACCACTCACGCCCAAAGGGCTGGTGGGATTTCTCCGATTATATAATGCATGGAAACATGCGATATGATATACAGCCGTCTCCAACCCCACGCAGACTTACGACTACCCAAATGAAGTCCCAACCGACCGAATCCGACTACGACCTGCGGGGCCATTGGATTGGTGTTGCTATTTTTGGGCTCACCTGGGTCGCCATCGGGTGCGCGGTGGGACAAATGCGTGGCGGAGACGACACAAGAACGACCGGCCCTCATTGGGACCCAGCCGGTCAAGTACCCTTTCGCGAATTCGTCCGCGAAGTACATACATGCCTGGAACAAACGTCACCGCAGGCAATATGACGCCCTCCCAGCAGGCTGCAGCTCTGCAGCGAGGTTTGGGGGGTCTCGCACGGACCATAGCCATGAGAGCCCTTCCAGCAATTATCAATTTTGGCGTCAACATAGGTGGCAGCCATACTGACGGCGTCACCTATAGCATGTTTCTCTTAAGCGCGAAGTTCGAGAATTTAGAAGAGCAGCGCCAACTAAACTCTGGTACTGCTCTCATTGACTTCCGAACCAATGCGGGAGAACGCATCGACCAGACGCTAGCACGTTTTGAGAGAGCCCGATATGAAGCTGAAACAGCCGGCTCCAACATCCCCAACTTCCAAATCTTAACAGCGATTAGATTCAGAGCTCTTGGAGTGGGGACATCGCGTGCACGACAACTCCTGCAGCCTTGAAACCACCACATGCCGAGAGACCAACAACAATTTGACGTTCCACTTGAACCTATTAGGTCCTATGCTCACATCGCTGAGAGAACCCGTGGCACCATCGGGCCGAGATTTTTCACGTGGAGGTTAACGCAGGGCAACCTGCCAACAACGTTTGAAATGATGATCCACTGCCATCCGAGACCGCTACACTACCCGACGGCGCCGCCATGTGATCTGCGCTATTGGGACTTCGGTGGGCTTCCGTATGGGGCCACGAAACGTGTGAAGGATGTGCCAGATGGGGCGGCGCCGCCATTCAAGCTGCGCCAGAGAGGTGCGAGCTCTCTATAGGACCACAGCATGTGACGGGTGTGCCAAAATGAGGCGGCGCCGCCATGCAAGCTGCGCCACTGGAACCTGAGGTGAAGCTCCGTATGGGGCCACACCTGAGGTGGAGCTCGTATGGGGCCGCGAAGCGTGTGAGGGGTGCGCCAAAATGGATCGGCGCCGCCATGCGAGGTGCACCATTGGGATTTTAGTTGGGGCCACGAAACGTTTCAGAGGTGTGCCGAAATGGGGTGGTGCCGCCATGCGAATTGGGCTACTGGCGCGTTAGATCGAGTTTCCCATGGCGCCACGAAGCGCGTAAGGGGTGTGCCAAAATGGAGCGGCGTCACCACGCAAGCTGTGCCATTGAGATTGTGGTTGGGGCCCCCTTCCTATGGGGCCACGAAGTGAGGGTGTGACAGAATGAGACGGCGCCGCCATGCGAGCTACGCTACTGGGACCTTAGGAGGCGGCTCCCTAGGGGGCCACGAAACGTGTGGAGGAACCAGGAGGGGGAGGAGTGGCACGCGGGACGCTGTCGTTTCAGAACGAGGACCCAATGCCACAGGATGGTTGGACCAAAAAAATTAAATATGCCGTGCAACCCAAATGGGCCAATGGATTCCTTGGAGCGTTTCGAGGCCCGTTTGGCGGTCCCAAATGCTTCTTAGAGCGTCTTGGGTGCCTCGGAAAGCTTGTTGGTGTTTTGTTTGAGTCTGTTGGGGGCATTTGGGAGGCCGTTTTGGGCGCCAGTTGAAAAAAATAACATGCAGACCACAAAAACAATTCGTAAAACTTTGTTGGCACTTTTCGACTCATCTTGAGGCCGGATGGCCATCGACGGCGAAAAAGCGAGAAAACCAAAAATAGTGATTTCCCCCAGGCTTTGGAAGGGTTTGGGCCTTTTCGGGATTTCTTGAAGGAGTTTGTTGGTCAGTAGGAGCCGTTTTGGAGTGGCCATAGGGCCTTTTGCAGCATCGTGGGAGCCATATTGAGGCACTTTCGGATAAAATGAGCCCGCCATTGTGGAAGTCATTATTCCCAAGCGCTCTTCGAGCCATTAATCATTGTTCCCACTCCCGGGAGGACAAAATATTGCCAACATCTTAGTCGAATCGATGATTTCAGTATTCATCGGAGCGACTTGGGTGCTTCTGAGGGCAGGTTGGGGCCTCTTGGAAATGTCTTAACAATGTAATTTCTTTGTGGCATTTTGGGTCCCTGTTGCGGACCTCTTTCACTTTCCCACCTCTCTGGGCCTTCTGCCGTATCTTTATGCATTTTAAGAGCTGTTTGAAACCATTTTGGGGATCAATCAGAGAAGATGGATTCCCTCACCTTACCCCCAAGAAGACTGCAATGACGCCAAAAACTCTGTAAAAGGAACGCGTTGGGGTTCCTGGTCGAGGCCATTTTCTACGCTCCCCGCGAAACTTCCCGTCTATATGCAGAAGTGGGAGTTCAGGGAGAGGGCTAACCCCTTGCAAAGGAAGAGGAAGTTCCCTGAGAATTCTCAATCCTTACCATTAGCCGTGGTTGAATTCCAATAACGTCGTGCCGAAATGTTTCAACCTCGTCGCGTCCGAAAATATATACATTATCGGGAACACCTTGAAAGGGACCAAACAATAAAAGGAACAAAGGAAAAAACACCTCGGGGAAGAAATGGGAAATTCATGGGTTAAATTGCGCGCGTCGTTCATTGATAAATTCTGCACGGTATCGCACATTTTGAGCGTAAAGACAAATATGGAGGCAATCCTTGGGAACACGTGCGAATTTCGGTTGTAATTGTCGAAGTGTCACGAAGTCAGTAGCATGTTTCGTATGTTGCCATTTCGTGTACGAAATGCAACGGTACTTGGGCATAACATGTATTTTCGACGGACCCGATGTGCACAATCACAGACGGATGGTTGTTTGAACGGGGGACGGATGGTAAGGACGACATGCTTCATTACAAGAGGGTTGGGTAATCTCAATATTTAGGAATTGAATTGCACAGCAGGGGGACAAAATGCCGCCTTCGCTCATATATTGGATCACGAACGGACTCGAGATTTGCATAACCGAATCTGCCGCGGGACAGCACGAGATTTACAAACGGTGGGGTCCTACGCCTCGCCTCGGGAAGAAACCTTGCGTATACACCTCCACAGTTTACGCATCCATTTGCTGATCTTGAAAAGGTATAAGCAAGGTGTTTGTTTTCCTGTTTTTTCCCGTGCGCCTTTGTCCGCGAAGACACACCTATATTTTTTCATGTCCAGAGAGAACGTCTAGCAAATTGTTTGTAAAATGTGTTCGAGATCTCGGTGCGGGGGGGAAACAAGTACCTCACCAATGTTTTCCGTTGTTCTTTCGGGGTTTGGATGATCGTTCTTTCTACGGGAGCGAGAAGACCAAACGCGGTTACAAAATGGCGCGGATGTTGGGGTTGCGGCAGACGTGGGGCGAGTTCAAAGGTAGATACCGAAGTACATGTTATCTTGGTAGCGTTGAATATTTTTGGGCGGGTGACGCAGCGCCGCAGCATGGCGTGGCTTGACGTTTGGTAGTTCACAGGTCCAAAGGCAATAAGGTTCGATTTAGAGGTAAATTTGCGGTTCCCTTGGATCCGAAAATTCACCCCCTAAATTGTTTAGGGGTGATTCGTTGCGAAATTTATAGTCGAAATGTGAAGGGTGAATCTTTCGTTGTTTTTCCCCATCGAAGATTGTTGCACGGGCGAATTTTATGTTTCAGGTGGCTAATGCAGTCGGAGTACGTGTTATTTGGCCACGCGGCATGAGGCAGAGATCCAACTTGTCAAATCTAGAGGCATTCGTTGCCGAAACTATGTATAACGCGCCATAATCTCGCATTGCTAAGCGTCGGTCTCAATATCGACAGAAACAAATTATTGCTTCAATGCCAAATCACTTGCGTTTGCCATGGGCGGCGGAAATTCTTAGACGAAGGTACGTATTTCTCTGCGCACTTTGATGATGCTTGGCATGGTTGTGGTATCTCCGTTGTTACACCGCGTGGTGGCACATAATGTACAATTTGTTTTTCCGATTCGGGTTTGGTGATGGGGATTTGGTGGTGTTTTGTTACTGCAGTTAACAAATGAAACAACAACATCGTTTTCTGCTGTTATATTTACCGTTATTTTAGTGGCTCCAAATATTACGAAATCGTATATTCATCATTTGTTCGCGGCCACGAGAATTTTCTGTACGATTTTCATTGGGAATTCGAAAGAGCGTGTTCTACCGCTGCTGGCGGAAAACCGCGGGGGGTCACTACTGGTTCGAACCCCTCCCCCCCCCCTCCCCTCCCTTCGGAAAATTGGGGGGGGTCACCCCACAGTGGTGGGGACGGTAATGGTGGGGATAGTGGTGAGGACAATGGTGGGAACAGTGGGGACAACGGACAGTGGTGGGTGGTGGGGACGGTGGTGGTGGGGACAGTGGTGTGGGGGCAGTGGGAATGAGGTGGAAACGGTGGGACAGTGGAGGGTACAGTGGTGGTGGGGAGGGACAGTGGTGAAGGCGGTGGCGAGGACGGCGGTGCGACAATGGGACAGAGGTACAGTGGGGACAGTGGTGGGAACAGGGACAGCTCAGTGGGGCATCGGAGGAGTCAGTGGGACAGCGGGGACAGTGGGGATAGTCGGGCAGTAGTTGGGGCCGTGGAGAAAGTGGGGAGAGTGGAACCGTGGTGGGAAGAGTGGCGGGGGCAGTGGGGACAGAGTGGTGGCGGCACTGGTGGGGACAGTTGGGGCGGTGGTGGAACCAGCGGGGGTGGTGAGGACAGTGGCGCTGGGAACAAAAGTGGGCGATGTGATGCGGACGGTGGTAGGGACCGGGAGTCGTTTCCTGGCGGTGAGAGGGGGGCCGAACCGGTAGTGAACCCCCCGGCTTTCGAGGGGGAGGGGCGGGGGAGGGGTTTGGGGAGGCGGGGGGTTTTGCCGCGGAAGAGGGGCGGGGGGTGGAGGGGAGGAGATTTTCGGAGAGGGGGGGGAACCCCCGGGTTCCGGAGGAAGAAGAGGCAATTTTCCAGAATAAAGCGGCGGTGGATCACGCTTTTTCGGCAATTCTAGACGCTTCGCGTATCCCCACCAGCCCGTCCAGAAACGACGCCCAGGCGAGTAGAGGGTCGTGTTGAGGAGCTTTTCGGCGTCTTGGGTGCCTCGGGGGGGCCTCTGTGGGCCGTTCGGGATCCTCTTTGGGGCCTTCTGGGGGCCTCTTGGGGCCTCTTGGGGCCATCTTGGGGCCTTTGGGGGCCTCCTGGGCGCTTCTTGGGGCCTCCTGGGCGCTTCTTGGGTGCCTCTGAGGGGTCTCTTAAGGCCTCTTGGGGGTCTCTTGGGGGCCTCCTGGGGGCCTCTTGGGGAGCCTCGGAGCCATCTTGGAGGAGATCGATCAACGAAGGGGGGCTCCCTAATTACAGTCCCCCCCATCAGGAGCCACGATCCTCGTGAGGGGTGTCGAATTTTAGCCCTCCCAGGGGTCGATCTTGGGCGCTCCAACGCGCCGCGGAACCCCCTGTCCAGGTCAGTGGGGAGAGGGTAGGGGGAGGGGTAAACCCCTCGCCGAAGGGGAAGAGGGAGGGGTGGAAGAGGAAACTCGTTAAACCACCGACGCCCAGAGGGCTGGTGGGATTCACAGATGTAAAGTTTTGCAATCTAATTTCGGATTCCGCATGGCAAACATGGACGGGAACATGCATATGTGAATTGAGAGTTGACACGTACGTATAATTCCAAGCGGATTTGCAAAATTAGAAAGATTCATGATGACGCTTGGGGAGTCGAGACATAAAACAAATTATGTATGGTTTGTCATTGGTGTAGCGTTTACGTGTATTGTGTTTGTTATGTTTGTTTTGTTGCGCCATATGTCTTTTATAATGTAAATGCCGTGACTCGGTGCGCCAAATTAGCTACGCTCAATCGAATTGAACGGATCATCGCCCCATCGAACCAAAAGAATACCAACACAAAAATAAAATCACAAACCGTAGCGAGATGATTAGACGCAGTGCCCAGAATAAAAACGCAAAACAAAGTTTAAAGGCATCCCCGGGAATCAACAGAAATACATAAAGAAACAAAAGTGAAAAGCAAACGACAAAATAGTGACCCAGGGGAAAATTCAACCATATGCAAGTTTGAATTCCACAATTGTGAATATCATCTTCGCGCGCGCTCCCTACACGGCGAAAGACCGTTCGAGGGGCGCGCCGACATGCGTAGCGGGCGCAATGCGAACGAAGATGAGAATCAGAAAAAATATGATATGATGTAGGTGAACTTGATTGCGAATGAGTCTACATTGCGCGTGTGAGTCCATGTGCATAAATATCGATGCTAGCAACTGCGCTTTTTTTCCCCTCTATGCCCGCGCAGATTCCCCGCGACGCGCATTTGACGCCCCAAATGGGTCCCGGCGACGCGCGCGGGTCATCCATTGCGCGGAACAGAGAGAAAAATTCTTGACGCTTCGCGTATCCCCACCAGGTCCGTAGCCCTCTGGCTCAAGCCGCTCTGGCTCGAGGTGCCGAGCCGGCTTGCCGGGCCGCGGCCGGGGGCCTGCCCCTGGCCCTCGGCCCCCCCTCCTGCGGGAGCGCGGACGGGGCCTCCCCTCTGCGCTCCCGCCTCGCCCCGCCATGGTGTCGCCGTCGGCGCGGCGGCGGCGGCAGCGGCGCGAGGCTGCCTGCCGCGCCGCCGCCGCTGCCGCCCCGGCTCGCCTGCGGCCCGCCGGGCCTGCCGCTTGCGGCGGCCCCCGGCCTGCGCGGCTGGGCGCCGCCGGCGCTGCCGCCCCCGCGGCTGCCGGCGACGGCGCCGCCGCCGCGGCCGCCGCCGCGGCCGCGGGCGCGCGCGCCGCCGCCGCGGCCGTTGCCCGCTGTGCCGCTTGCGCGGGCCGCGTCCACGGCGGCCTCTGCGGCCGCCCTGGCTCCGGCCCGGGCGGCGCTGGAGCCGCTGGCGCCGCGGGCGCCGCTGGCGCCGCTGGGGCTGCCTGCGCCTCCTGCGCCGCGCGCGCGCCGCTGGCGCGCCCGCCGCCGGGGGCGCCGCTGGCGCCGCGAGCGCCGCGGGCGCCGCGGGCAACCGCTGGAACCGCCGGCGCCGCGGGCGCCGCAGGGCCGGGGGCGCCTCGCAGCTAGCGGCGCCGCGGCTGCTGGCGCGCTGGAGCTGCTGGCGGCGCGGCCGTGCCGCCGCCGCGGCCGCGGCCGCCGCTGCTGGCCCCCCCCCGCTGCGGCCGCAGCTCCCCCTCAGGCGGCCGCGGCGGCCGCCTGCTGCGCCGCCGCCGCCGCCGGCGAGGCCGCCGCCGCCGCTGGCCTCTGGGGGGCCGTGGCGGCCCTGGCCCGTGCCGCCGGCCTCGCCGCCGGGGCGGCCGGCTGCGGCGCCGTGGCCGCGGCGGCCGTCGCCGCGGCCCTCGGCGAGCAGCCGCAGCAGCCGGGCAGCGGCAGCAGCTGCAGCAGGGCTGCAGCAGCCGCAGCAGCCGCAGCAGCAAGTCAGCAGCAGCAGCCGCAGCAGCAGGGCAGCAGCAGCAGCAGCAACAGCCGCAGCAGCAGCCGCAGGAGCAGCGCCCCACCGGCGGATGTGGATGCAGCCGTTTGTTGCCAACCTGGATTGTCCTTTGTGGATGGCGGCGAAGGAGTCCCCGCCGGGCGCACACCTGGCGGTCTCCTGGCTCCTGGACTCAGAGATGGGGTCGAGAGCTCCTGGGTCCTGGGTGTTGGGATGGGGTCGAGAGCTCAGGGACTCGATGACACTTCGGTTGTGGGTCCTGGGGGATACGACGGCGCGTGCTTCCCTGGAGTTTCTTCCACCGCCGGTGCAGCCGTTAGCTGCCAACCTGGAGTCACTTCAGACGACGGCACGTCCTTCCCTGCAGTTTCTTCCACTGCCGGTGCGGCCGTTAGCTGCCGCACACCTGGCAGGCGCAGGGGCCCTGGACGCGGCGATGGGGTCGAGAGCTCTGGGGCCCAGGGCGTCGGGATGGGGTCGAGAGCTCAGCGGTCCAGGGACGTTGCGGACGTGCATCCTGGAAGGGGCGGTGTTTCGTGCATCAGAGACAGGCAGACAGGCGTTCCTACAGCTCCTCTTTCCTATCAGCGTCAAGCGGTTGGGGTTCAACCTGTGGCGGCACGAGCTCAAGCTATCACTTTGCCAGTCGCCGGGGCCGTCAGCCACCGCCTCATGCCCCATTGCCCCCCCCATGGCAACAGTATTGTGGCGACAGGTGGGAGTGCTGCTGAGGGAGCGCCCGTGGTTGGAGACCAGTTTCCTCCCGACAAGAGGTCCACGACGCCTCCCCGAGCGGATGGGGGAGTCTCGATAGGCATATCTCACAGCTTCAGAAAGGACGAGCCTTCAGCTCGAGAACCAGAGACTGACACATCGAGCAACCACAGAGGTGAAGAGCCTTCAGCTCGAGAATCGGAGGCGGCACCAATGGTTGTCGGGGGCGCCACTGGGCACGTGGCCACGAGCGGCGACGGGAGTCGCCGCGCGCCCGCCGCCCTTCCTGGAGTTGACAGCATTGCGCGCGTAGAGAATGGACCTTCAGCCCGAGGAGCTCCCAGCGAGACAGCAGCTCTGAGCGATCCTGCAGCTTGGGGCGCCCCAAGCGGACTGTTCGGCGCCGACGGCGATGCAACGACCAGTCAACTCCCTGGACACTCCTGTAACCCCGAGGACTTTCGTCAGCCACCCGCCCCCCAGTTGGACAGTCGAGGTGCAGCTCCTCCTTCCTATCAGCGTGTGGCGCGAGCTCAAGCTATCACATTGCCAGTCGCCGGGGCTGTCGGCCACCACCTCACATCCCATTGCTCCTCCCCTGACAACAGTATCTCGAGGGCGCTATCTGTTGATGCTCAAGCGGTTGGGGCTCAACCTGTGGCGGCGCGAGCTCAAGCTATCACATTGCCAGTCGCCGGGGCCGTCGGCCACCACCTCATTCTCCATTGCTCCCCCCATGGCAACAGTATTGTGGCGACAGGTGGGAGTGCTGCTGAGGGAGCGCCCGTGGTTGGAGACCAGTTTCCTCCCGACAAGAGGTCCACGACGCCTCCCCGAGCGGATGGTGGAGTCTCCACAGGCATATCTCACAGCTCCAGAAAGGACGAGCCGGACCGAGCGCATTCCGCCCACGTCCCCGATCCACATCCCATTGGCTCACGCCCACACTCCGCCGACCACCCTCCCTTGGACGCGTCCAGTGCCGCTGGGCATGTGGCCGCGAGAGGCGACGGGAGTCGCCGCGCGCCCACCGCCCTTCCTGGAGTTGACAGCACTTCGCACGCAGAGAATGGGCCTTCAGCCCGAGGAGTTCCCAGCGAGACGGCAGCGTCGAACGATCCTGCAGCTTGGGACGCCCCAAGCGGACTGTTCGGCGCCGACGGCGATGCAACGACCAGTCAACTCCCTGGACACTCCTGTAACCCCGAAGACTTTCGTCAGCCACCCGCCCCCCAGTCGGACAGTCGCGGATGTGACGAGCCTTCAGCTCGAGATACTCACGCGGAACGAGCCTTCAGCTCGAGGGTCCAAGGCGTATCCGGTAATCACAGAAGTGACGAGCCTTCAGCTCGAGATCCAGGTCCTGACATCCCTGGAGAGACGATGACCGCGTCGCCAGTCGACGACTTTGGGGCCAGCGGACTGGCTGACTCAAGGCATCCTCGCCCTGGATCACAGGACACCATCCCGCCAGGGCAGCCGTCGCCCCTTGCTCCCTGGAACGGGAACGCTTCCGCCGACGCCACATGCACACGAGAACCGTTGGCCTTCAGCCAAACGGGAGGAGGGGGTGATGCGTTCAACCCCGCGATGCACACTGATATTGCGACCTTCAGTCGCTTCCCTGGATTTGATAACGGCAGGCATGATGCCCTCCCGCCTAGCTTATCCCCCTCTCTCACCCCAACCCTTCCCATGCCCATTGCTGGGCGCCCAATCTCCTTCTCTCCAGGCGGTGCTGGGCAGAGCTGGATCGCCCTCGGCGATGCCAGGATTACGGGGGGCGAGGGCCCCACTCCTGAACAAGCGAACCCCCCCGCGGATCCAGGTCCGCGTGGTCCGCATACTGGCGATTGCCAGAGGGATGCCCTCGACGTTCGACCCAGGGGCCGTTGCGACGTGGAGGGGGGGACTATGGATTTGGCCCCCCCCAGGGGGTGTTCGCGAGGGCGTCGGGAGGGGAGACAGGCAGACGCCTGCCCTTGGTCCCGACTCGCTTTGCAGAGGCTTGCGCCTTCACTCCGCCGAACTTCCCCTCCTGGATGCTTCTGCGCTGAGTGAAGCAGCCTTCAGCTGCGAATTGAACATAGAAGATGGGCCTTCAGCCCTTGGAGCGACTTTTGACACAGTTGAGCGAGCCTTCAGCTCCAGGCGCCAAGGTACATCTAGCAACCTCAGAAATGAAGAGCCTTCAGCTCGAGAACCTGAGACGGCACTAATGGTCTTCGGGAGCGCTGCTGGGCATGTGGCCACAAGCGGCGACAGGAGTCGCCACGTGCCCGCCTTCCCTGGAGTTGACAGCACTACTCGAACAGACAACGGGCCTTCAGCCCGAGGAGCTCCCAGCGAGACAGCAGCTTCGATCGACCCAGCAGCCTTGGACGCCCCAAGCGGACGCCTCAGCGCCATAGTCGATCCTGCGACCAGTCAACTCCCTGGGCACTCCCTTAACCCCGAAGACTTTCGTCAGCCGCCCGCCCCCCAGTCAGACAGGCGCGGACGTGACTAGCCTTCAGCTCGAGATTCTCATACGGAGCGAGCCTTCAGCTCGAGGGTCCAAGACGCAGCGGGAGGTAGCAGAATTGACATAGAAGATGGGCTTTCAGCCCTTGGAGCGACCTGTGACACAGCAGAGCGGGCCCTCAGCTCGAGACTCAAGGCGCATCCAGCCACCTCAGAGGTGACGAGCCCTCAGCTCGAGAATCGGGGACGGCACCAAGGGCTGCCGAGAGTGCCGACGGGCATGTGGCCACGAGCGGCGACGGGAGGGGCTCCTCGCCCGCCGCCTCTCCTGGATTTGACAGGGCCGAACACGCAGAAAGCGGGCCTTCAGCCCGAGGAGCTTCCAGCGAGGTCGTAGCCCATTGCTCACCCCCTGGCAACAGTATCTTGGCGACAGGTGGGATTGCTGCTGAGGGAGCGCCCGCAGTCGATGACCAGCCCCCTCCCGAGAAGAGTTCCACGACGCCTCCCCGAGCGGATGGTGGAGGTTATCCCGAGCTTCCTCGCGGCGTCGAGGGTCAGGAGTTCACACCGGAGCGCGCGTGCGCGCGGGCCACAGACGGGCACGTGTTTGCGATCGGCACCGACCCTCCAGCCAGCGCCTCCGAGGCCATCCCCGCGGCCGACGGTCGACACGGAGCCCACCACTTGCAAAGCCTGGGACTGTCGACGCAGCTGGTTGGCGGCGAGACCCAGCAACGCCCCGCTGGGACTCCGCCCGCCGCCGCCCCTGGTACTCTCGAAGACCCCTTGCCGGGTAACCACGAACGCGCCTTGCAGAGGCAGGACGTCGAGGCCATCCGCCAGCTTGTCGAGAGAAGTCCCTTCGCGCCCATTCGCCCTCGTTCCCCTGTCAGCGAATCCGCCCGAACGGACAGCGAGCCGCAGCCACTCACGCCCGAAGGCCGGACCACGCTGAGGAAGGCGACCCCCGTCCCGGCGAAAGAAACGGTGTCCGGCAACGTGCCTGGGCCAGGTACGACCCGCAGCACTCCCACACTTGACGAAAGTCACGCTGCGACAGACGGGGGCCCGCTCGTGGGCGAGGGCGGGCGCGGGTCTGATGGCGTGCGTCAACGGGAGGGGCCTGCCCCCGCTTACCACAGTGCAGCAGTCCTCTCAGCCCCAGCTGCTGGAGGCGACTCGGCCTTTACTTGGCGGCCAACCGCGTGGCCCGCGCCAACCCGCAAGTCCCCGCCAGACTTCCGTGCACCAGTTGCCGCCGCGCCCCGCGAAGCCATAGACGATTCTGGCGGCGGGCCCAACCAGTCGGAACAGTCGCAGAGCAGCGTGCGCGAGCAGCATACGGAGCAGGAGCCGGAAGAGCCCGATGAGCAGGAGCTGCCGGCCGCCCACGGGGAGGGCGCGGAAGTAACGCCAGCGCAGAAAAGAGAGCACGGGCAAGAACAGGAACAGACAACCACCCACCGCCCCACCCACCCCCCAACAGACACCACCTGCCCTGGCCCCCCCCTCCCAGGCAAGGGCGCAAGCTCGAGCGCCGAGGAGCGCCGGCAGTGCGGCCGGCACGTTCCCCCGGCGCGTCTTCGTGGCAGCGGGTGGACGCCCTGCCTAGCCTCTGTGACTGGCCACCCTCCAGTCTCCCCGCTGCCCCTGGGCCGAAACCTGGCCAGCGACGCCGACCGCGCTGGCGGGTCGGGTGGGCGGCAGACGGCAGGCGGCGGACGCAGCAGCAGCAGCCGCAGAAGCAGCAGCAGGCGCCGCGCCGAGGACCAGCCGCTGACAACCCCGCCCCTGGTTGGGGGTCCCGCCGCGCGTCACTGTCCAGAACCTTTAAACCCAGACACTGGACAGCAGCTATATAAAACTAAGATCGGCGACATCCAGTGGGACCTCACTGGGGAGACACCTGGCGAGACGATAAAGCGGCTTCAGGCCTCCCTGGGAGCGAGGTTCACAGGCGCCTGGCACGCGTTCGCCCGGCAGCACGCCATGCCTAGCTGCAATGGCGCGCGCGACCCGCGGCGGCACGACCAGCAAACGTGCGTCAGCTTCCTGTCGTCCTTCCGCTGCCATAATTGTGACGCGCGGGCCATGGGCGACGCACTGGACCTCGGCGTTGACTGGACGCAGGTGCGGCTTCGGTACTTGGGTGAAAGTGACGGCGCGGGCAGGGGGCGCCAGGCGGCGAAGGGCCACGCTGTTCGCCGCGCACCCAAGATGGACCAGAAACAGTGGAAGGTCGTCACCTAAGCTGCGGGCGCGCCCGCCCCTGCTTGACCTCATTTCACTCTGGCCGCTCCTCCTTCCTATCGGCGTGCGGCATGAGCCCAAGCTATCGCGTTGCCAGTCGCCGGGGCTGTCGGCCACCACCTCTTTTCCCATTGCACCCCCCCCCCCCTGGCTACCGTTTCCTCCCCCATCTCTGCTTCAGAAAGGACGAGCCGGACCGGGCGCATTCCGCCCACGTCCCCGAGAGCTCCCAGCGAGACAGCAGCTTTGATCGAGCCAGCAGCCTGGGGCGCCCCAAGCGGACGCCTCGGCGCCGGGGTCGATGAAGCGACCAGTCAATTCCCTGGACACTAGCGGGATGCAGCAGAATGGATGTAGATGATGGGCCTTCAGCCCTTGGAGCGACCAGTAATGCAGCAGAGCGAGCCTTCAGCTCGAGACTCCACGGCACATCCAGCAACCTCAGAGGCGACGAGCCTTCAGCTCGACATCGGAGACGGCACCAGCGGCTCTCTGGAGCGCTGCCGGGCGGGCGGGCACGAGTGGCGTCGGGAGTCGCCGC
Organism: Prorocentrum cordatum; assembly: GCA_963575745.1. Taxonomy (NCBI): domain Eukaryota; class Dinophyceae; order Prorocentrales; family Prorocentraceae; genus Prorocentrum; species Prorocentrum cordatum. The sequence continues at coordinate 250,127 of CAUYUJ010015455.1, forward strand.
GCGCCTGCCGCCCTTCCTGGAGTTGACAGCATCGCACACGCAGAGAATGGGCCTTCAGCCCGAGGAGCTCCCAGAGAGACAGCAGCCTTGACCGACCCCGCAGCCTGGGATGCCCCAAGCGGGCCGCTCGGAGCCGAGGGCGATGCATCGAGTAGTCAACTCCCTGGACACTCCTGGAATTCCGAAGACTTTCGTCAGACACCCGCCCCCCAGTCGGACAGTCGCGGAAGTGACGAGCCTTCAGCTCGAGATACTCGCTCTGAACGAGCAACCAGCTCCTCGAGAGCCCAAGGCGTATCGGGAGGCAGCAGAGCGGACATAGAAGACGGGCCGTCAGCCCTCGTAGCGACCTATGATGCAGCAGAACGAGCCGTCAGCTCGAGGCTCCAAGGCGCAGCCAGCAACCTTTGAGCAGAGGGCCTTCAGCTCGAGAATCGGAGACAGCCCCAATGGTCGTCGAGAGTGCCGCTGGGCAGGTGGCCACGAGCGGCGACGGGAGGCGCCGCTCGCCTGCCGCCGTTCCTGGAGTTGACGATGCTGAGCACGCAGAGAATTGGCCTTCAGCCCGAGGAGCTCCCAGCGAGACAGCAGCTTTGATCGAGCCAGCAGCCTGGGGCGCCCCAAGCGGACGCCTCGGCGCCGGGGTCGATGCAACGACCAGTCAATTCCCTGGACACGCCCGTAATCCCGAAGACTTTCGTCAGCCACCCGCCCCCCAGTCGGACCGTCGCGGACGTGACGAGCCTTCCGCTCGAGACTCCCGCGTTGGACGCGCCTTCAGCTCGAGGGTCCAGGGCGTTCTGGGCAACCGCAGAAGTGGCGAGCCTTCAGCTCAGGACCCAGAAACAGTTCCAATGGACTTAGAGAGAGGCGCCGAGGCCGTGACCACGAGGGGAGGCGACCTCGACCCTCCTGGGGCTCCTGACGCCCTTCTCCCTGGAGGCACGGGCGCCGACACCAGAGTCGTGCCCAGCCCCCGCGCAGCAAACCTCACAGAAAGGACTGGCCTTCAGCCAGGAGGAAGAGAGCGAGAGACGGGTGAGCCTGGTAGCAGTGGCCGCAGGGAGGCACGCTCTTCCTTTGAAGCGATCGATCGTAATCGACTTTCCCTGGGGGCGACGCCTGGGTGGTGCGCGCCCAACGCTACCAGGATCTCTGCCGATCCCGCTGTCGGGGCTGGTCCCCTGGTTGATCGGGTCGATCTCGCCTGGTCTCCGATCGCCGCTGCTGGATCGCCCCGCGCCTCCCCCCCCTCGCCCTCCTGCTCCTCTCCCCCTTCCTGTTTGCGGCTTTCTGCCGCCCCCCTTGGCACGCGCACTTCCTGCCTTTGGATACAAGTGTGCGTGCCAGTAATATCGTCCACACGGCAATCTCGGTTGCGTGTGGACCCGGGGCCCCTGGCCTCACTGTAGTTGCTTTCACCTGCTAGGCCCAGCCTGGCGCGCGGTTGTGGGCGATCCGGCGGTTTTCGCCTGTCCACAGACTGCGCCACTCCCTGGATTCTACCAGCTTCTACGGCCTTCAGCCGTGCCCCCTGGAACGATGTGGCTGTGAGGGACGCGTCTTGGGTATACGGCGGTCCCGTCCCTCGGGTGCTACCATACGTAGGCGCGTGGGTGGCGCTGGGTCGCATTGATCGGTGCACTTTTCAGCGACCAACGAGTTCTCACCGCGGGGCTTCGTGCACCTTGCTGCGTTCTGACCAGATCGCTGGTCCCTTGGACGCAGGCGCATCTCAGCAGTGGAAGATTCTTCCTCCGGCGATTTAGGCTTCTACTCCCTGGATGCGAGTTCTGACGTCGCGACGGTTCGCTGGCGCCGTCAGTTTACTTTTCCCGCTGGACTGCGTCACCAGTGACAGTCTGCCCATACCCGTCAGACTCCCTGGATTGACGTCCCGCACGGAAATCGTTCCCTACCTCTGTTCGTCCGTTTCGTTCACAGTGGGAACGCCTAGCGCACCATTTTGTCTGCGCTCGGCTCTCCTCGGCTCCCCTTCTGATCTCTCAGACTCCCTGGATGTGCCGTTGCATGTTCACCTCAGGGGCTGCCCGGCAGACTCCCTGGATTTGCACGCCCTGGCTTCTCAGACGCCCTGGGTTGCAGCTGCCCGCCGCCTGACCGCGGCCCCGCGCGCGCCCGCCCCCTCGTCGCGGCCGCAGCCCGACCGTGACCGCCTGCCGCTGGCGCTTCCGCCTGCGGCCGTTAAAAAATAGCTAAACAAAAAATACCCACCAGCCCATCCTACACCAGGCACTCGAACGAAGAGCGCCGATGATCGGCAGCTGTTCTCCTCCCCTCTTCCTCCTTCTGCTCCGCCTTTTCCTCCTCCTCCTCTCCTCCTCCTCCCTCTCCTCCTCCTCCTCCTCCTCCTCCTCCTCCTCCTCCTCCTCCTCCTCCGCCTCTTCCTCCTCCCTGGTAGCGTATTGGAAGTGTCTTCGAACGTTTTGGTGGGCTTTTGGGCCTTGCGGGCGGGCGGGCGGCGCTCCGCCCGCCCGCGCGCAGGGCCCAAGAGGGGGCCCGAGACGTCTCTCGGAGCCATCTTGGAGGAGATCGATCAACGAAGGGGGGGTCCTAAATTTCAGCCCCCCCCTCAGGAGCCACGATCCTCGTGAGGGGTGTCGAATTTTAGCCCTCCCAGGGGTCGATCTTGGACGCTCTGACCGATCGCGGCCCCCCCTGTCCAGGTCAGTGGGGAGGGGGTAGGGGGAGGGGTAAACCCCTCCCCGAAGGGGAAGAAGGAGGGGTGGACGAGGAAACGCTGGTGGGATAAACCGGTGAATAGGGGGCATATGTTGGGCCGGTGAGCGTAGCGTGGGATTCCCGCGACTCACATTGGTAGTCGTGAGGGGTCTCCACCACGCGCTTGCGGCACGAAGAAAAACAATCAAATTGTGGTAATCTCTCACACGCTTCGTGCCTTCATAAAAGAAACCCCAAATTCAGTTCCCATTAGCGCAGCGCGCATGGCGGTACCGTCCCATTCTAGCACACCCCTCACATGTGTTCGCACGCCCCATAAGGAGTTAATGTCTCAATGGCGCAACTCGCATGGCGGAACTGCCTCTATTTTGGCACACCCCTCAGACGTATCATGGGTTCCTGGGCGCATTTTAGCACATCACTCTTTTGTGTCATGGTCTTTGGAGAGTTCTTCTGAAATCCCCAACTCGCACAGCGGCGCCACCACATTTTGGCAGCATGTGTTTTCGCATGGCAGTGCCATTCCATTATGGCACACCCTTCTCACGTTTCGCGGCCCCTGTGGCGCAGTCCGCATGGTCCCGGCGCCTGAATGATTCGCGCTGGGCCGTCGGCTGTTCTGCGCGTTGCTTCCTCGGCCGGTATCATCCAGGCACGATATTGGGTATTGCCGCCCTCGGGTCGGGAACTGATTGGTTGCTAGAGATGTATGTGCTGCTCTCGCACACCATGCTCCATGAGAAAGCAACTGGAACAATTTGTTGCGCGCCAATTGGCGCTGAAAGGAGACGACGACCCTCATCAAAAAGCTGGGTTTCACCGAATTTATCCGTGACACGAGCACACGAGTTTCACCGTCTTTCGCCATACGAGCTGCTGCGCCATTGGGAACTTAGATATTCATTTTGGGGGCCACGAAACGTGTGTGCTAATCACACGGGGGAGGGGGGGGGTCGAACCGGTAGTGACCCCTCGGTTTTCGAGAGGGGGTGGCGAGGTTCGAACCGGTAGTGACCCCCCCCAGTTTTCGAGCTCGAGGGAGGGGAGAGGTGGTTAGGGGAGGGGGAGGGGTTTTGCCGCGGGAGGAGGAGGAGGGGAGAGGGGGGGTCCAGCAGGGACGGGGTGATTTTCGGACGGGGGAGGGGGGGGAACCCGAACCCCGGGTTCCGGAGGAAAAGGGCGGCAATCTTCCACAATAAAGCGGCGGTGGATCACGCTTTCTCGAATCAGGCTACCCCGCCAAATGAGATTTGCCATTCATCCCTTAGAAGAGATCCCCAGAAAGCTACAAAACGCGGGAGAGGTATGCCGAAATGCAGTTGCACCATGCGACGTGCACCAACGGGACGTGCGGAACACCTGTCAATGAGGCCACGGAGCGTGTGAGAGGTGTACCGACAAACGGAAGGACGAGAGGAGAAAACGACGCACGCTTCGCTCTGGAATGGAAATACAAACGATGAAAACCGACCAAAGAATTGACACGCGAGAAGGGACGGGAAAAAGAGAGGGCGGGAGGGATCATTCAAGCTTCGTTTTGCAAGGGGTGCGGGGCACGCCAGCGATGAAAAAAAAAAATATCACGACACGCGAGGGGGGGAAAAGAAGAGACAGGGAGGGGCAAAAGAGAGGGGAGGGGGGGAAACAGGAGGGCGGCGGGGAGAGGGGGAAGGTGGACAGGAGAGACGGGGGGGACAGGAAGAGGGGGCGGGGAGGAGAGGGAAAGGAGAGAGGGCGGGAGGTGGAGAGGAGAGAGGGAGGAAGGGAAAGAGGAGGGGGGAGGACAGGAGAAAGGGGTGAGAGGAGGGAGAGAGGAGAGAAGCGGGGAGGTACGGGAGAGAGGCAGGAGAGAGGGGGGGGGAGGGGAACAAGAGAGAGGGGGGGGAGGAGGGAAAGGAGAGAGGAGGGAGGGGGACAGGAGAGGAGGAGGAGGGGGACAAGAGAGAGGGGGGGAGGTGGAGAGGGGGGGGCCGGGATCATCACCATTACCATCACCATCGTCACATCATCATCAATCTCATCATCATCATCATCATCATCATCCGGAGCGTCTTGGATCGGCGGCACTGGCCGGAAGCCATAGTTTCCAAGCCGCTGTCAGTAAGTATTATAACGAGCATACCCAACCATTCGAACCAAATGTTTCGGTTATTAAAACCCATGTTGCCCATTATTGAAAATATTCTTGTTATTGAAGCCGGTGATCAGTTCTCAAATCCATTGTCTCCCAATTTGTCATGTTTCTCTGTGCAAAAAATCGTGCACCCACGGCACATTCACTCCAAACTCTTATCAAGTTTACTTTTGCACATCGGGAGCACTGCCTGGGCAACCTTACTTTTGCACTTCAGGCGACAAATACCCATCGCAGAACTATTTCAAACCACGGCGCAATACGCCGTGGCCTTGCGCATTTATGGTGGCAGCAGCGACCGGCCATCGCGGGGTCCAGCGTAATGCGCGCCAACGGTGAAAATTGTCCCCTGCCCAACAACACTTCGTGCCGCCTCCCTGGGATCTCCATGCCGCTGGGCGCAATCGTGTCGCCGAAAATCATCCTCAAGGACCTGCCGATCCACGATAGCAAACACCTGCCGAAACCAAGCTAACCCAACTAACGCACTGGCGTGGCGACGGTATGACGCCCATCACCTACATCAAAGGCACCTAGCAGATAGGAACATCATTGTGATGACTTGGAAGCTTAAGCAATCAAAAGAGACCGGCGCCTTCGCGACTTCCCGAACAAAACGGGCCGTCACGGTCAACGTGAGACCCCCTGTGCCCTATCCACAATTTCGGGAGACAGAAACGTTCTCACACCTAAAATTTGTGCACGAACTCCTGCCGTGCGCAAGCCCGTCCAGCGAGTGGAAATAATCCGCGTGGATATGTAACAGAGCGACCCGAAGAGGAGGAGGAGGAGGAGGAGGAGGAGGAGGAGGAGGGAGAGGAGGAGGAGGGGGAAGGGGAGGGGGAGGAGGAGCAACAACAGGCGCGGGTCAAACAAAGGTCCCGACGCAACACCACAAACAAATCTACCCCCAAGTGCGAAGCTCCAACCAGCGCAGGCAGCGATGTCCCAATGCAATAAATAGTTTATCGTGCAAACCATGTGTGAAGACCGAACCAGCGACAACGAAGTGTTCAACGCGCGCTCCAAGATCATAGCACCATGCCCCGGAGTTGCCCTCGACGCCAAAGTGGACAAGAAGGAATTCAAGAACAAAAACCTTGGAGCACGAGAAGTCGACAAACACAACAACAAACAATATTAACGAACGTGGCGTCACCCACAACATACTCACGATAATCAGCCAGAGCAAGGCAATACCAATACCCATGATGGTACCGCGCACGCTGTCGCAATGCAAGCAATGAGGGTGGACGGCGTAAGCGTACTTCTGAATTTCCTTTGTAAGTAACGTGCCTAGAACGGCTGTCCGACGTGCAATACGAGCAAAAAGGTCGAGCACCCAACGCGTCGTCTTGATCCCAATGTGCAACAGGCCACGTTTGAGCGCCAACAGCGACTCTGCGATGGAGAGGACGAGGAGGAGGAGCATGACAGACGAGTGAAAAGCCCGTCGTCGTTGGGAAAAAATGCCAAATCGTAACATATGAATATTCGTTTTGAAATATGCGATTGGTTGTTGACACCGAACTTTTTGTTACTGAAACGGATGCGGTGATGCGGTTCGCTGCTGGATTCATGTGAGTGTGTGATGCGGCATGGGCCCAAATAGTCAGGGCGGGCGTGGGATGGGCAAGCCCGCATGTAACAATGTGGGCGGCAAGCGGAACGAGAGGCATTGAGGTTGGAGGTGGTAGTTGGTAGATTTGCATATAAAAAATCGAGATTAACGCACGACTCAAAGTTACCGTAGTTCGTGATTGTTAAAGTTGCGGTGGTTTACATAATCGACACGGCCGTTACATGTGCAACAATTCTTACGGTCGAGGGCGCAGTGTTGATGCTGTTAGTATGTTCGGTATTCGCCGTATTTTGCGTCGTTCTTCTGTTGTCAGGGAAACAAGCAACGAATACCACAACAACATATCTTCTCTTGTCATATATTGAACAACCAGAACAAATACTACCCCATACATATTTCAAAAACTTGGCGTTCGTCACCCACGATTGCGCAGATCATTCCCGCAATGCATCAAACCAAAACGGTGCGTTTTTGTATTGTGGATGTGGGATATATGTGGTGTACGCTATGTGATCAAGGCTATGGCGTGTACGCTACGTGGCGTGAGCTACGGAGATGGAAGCTATGCGGTGCGACTATGTGGTCTAAACCACGTCGTGTAATACATGAGGTGTAAATTGAATGTGAACCTATGTTGCGTGACCTAAGCGGTTCAAATATTGTGGTGTTGAGCTTAAGGTTGGAATATTGTCGTATAAA
>CAUYUJ010015455.1:257344-331872 GCA_963575745.1 Prorocentrum cordatum
GGGGCTGGGGGGGCATGTCAAGAGGAGCGAGAGGAGGGTTAAGAGAATGTGAGGGGGAAGGAGGGAAAGGGGAGAATGGGGGCTGGGAGGGGAGGGAGGGGGAGCAGGATGAGGGAGAGGAAGCGGTGGCTATCGACCCACGTGTTTGCATCCATTTGCCAAGATAGTGGCGATAGCATCGACAGCAGTTAACATTAGTTGCCCCCGTTTCGTTGCGAGGGCAGTCGCACGTTCGTATCCTGCGGAGGGGAGGTCAAGGAGAACACCTGGTTGAAGCCGTGGGAGGCGAAGATCCAGGAGACTAAAGCGAACCTCGTTACGATCAAAGAGAACATCGCGAAGACTATTCAGGGGAAGTCAGCCCCCCCCCCGTCGTCTTTTTTTGAGTCGCGTTTAGCTCCGAGACAACATGAGATATGTTTGCCACGGGTACACGATTCCAGACACTTGAGCACATTGCGAGTGCAGGGGCGGGGTTATAGGCGCTGGAGGAAGAGGGGGACAAGAGAGGGTCTGCCAAACAACTGTCGCGGGCAAGGAGGATGAGGAGTGCGAGGAAGAGGAGGACAAGGGGGGGGGGATGGATGAGCTAGGGCATGGTGGTGGCAGCGGTGGCGGCAACGAAGACGAGAATTGCAACATATGGCCGCGCCATAGGTGTGACAAGAAGGAGACCGCGAAGGCCGAGCAGGTGAATCGGGATATCCAGCAGGCGCGACCTGCGTGATTAGAGTTCTGGTTCAGGGGATTCGCTCGGAGAAGCTAGGGTTCAGATCATATGAACGCGTGATGAGGTTGTTTCTCAAGATGCTTCGAATGTTCTAGGTAGTTTGGGTTGTCTCCTTTCTGCCATTATTAATTCGTTATTGCGCCAGTCCCATTCAAGTCGCCCCCCCTCGCATATATCCTGACCAGGCGACGCACCTGTGGAACCGCCTCGCCGAGGTGAAAGCCACCATGGAGAACGCCTTGGGGTCCAGCGGCCTCGCGCGAGGTTTCGTTCAGGGCGGCCAGCAGGGCCATTGCTGCTGGAGGGTGGAGGCGAGCGAGAGCGGAAGTCTGGGGGAGAGGGGGAGGGAGGGATCGAGGGAGAGGGGATTGCGCGAAGAGTGCAATGGGGAAAGGACGGGGGGCAGACCAGCGGTGAGCTCCGAATTACTGCGTGGGAGAACTCCGAGCTTTGAGTTCAGGCGCGCAGGCCATTTGAAGTTCCAGGATCCTTGTTCTCGGTCCCTTGAGCTGCACGGGGCCCGCGTTTCCACGCGCAGTGCTGCGCGATGATACGATGTATCCCCTGGGCCCCCAGAGTTTCGATGCCGCGCGGGCTTGGAGTCGAGCCCAGGATCTTGATGCAGATGTGCATGCGTATATAGGTGTTGTTGGACAATTTTCTGCTCGGCACGCGCGTGCCTAGTATGCCCGTTGAGGCATGGGGCCTCGAGAGTGCGCGCTTGAGAAATAGATGTCGCGAGGCGCCGCCCGTGCCGGAGTCATGGGCCACAGAGAAGCAGAAGCAGCAGGGGAAGGAGGAGGGAGGATAAGTAGGGAAGAGTATGATCGGCAACAGTCAAGACACACGTTGCTCAGGGCAACGCTGTCATCCTTTGCCCCACGAGCCTCGCGTATTAGATGAGAAGATGGACGGAACAAGAACGCGGCACACGCAGTCGCTACTTGATATCGCGTCTCTTACACGCACTGGTCAAACTCCATCGGCCGTGGCCCTCCAGCCGTTCTGGTTCAACATATTGTGACATCCATTTTGTTAACGTGCATCCTTCAGAATGGCGGCGCGGGCCGCAGCAGCGCCAATGCTGTCGCGCGGGGGTCGCGCGTCGGCTGGAGGGCCGCTGCCGATGGAGGTTGGCCAGTGGCTCGATCAAAAGGCTGGCCGCCCCTCGCGTGCCCCACCAAGGGTTGAGGGGCATAGGAACGGGGGGAAATGCGGAGAGGGCGCCTGGGAGGAAGGGAAGGGGGAACGCTTTCGGGCACGCGCGGGAGAGGCGCTCTCTGCCCGAGCCAACCGAAGGAGGAACCGCCGACCGACGGCGGGGCTGGGCCGCGGAAGTACCTGCTCGAGAGATGGAAGCTAGGGAAGCTCACGTCCAAGGAGTGGTTGAACGCCTCTGTGAAACCATGCCCAAAAATACCCCCAACAGGATGGGGATATCAAGAACAGAGGAGGATGGGGAGGAGAGGGAGGAGGAGGAGGAGGAGGAGGGGAAGGGGGATGAGGAGGAGGGGCGAGGAGAAGGGGGAGTACGGGAGGGATGAGGAGGGAGTTGTTTGAGGGGTCAAGTTTCCTTTCGATGTCGGGGGCGTTCAGCCGCAGGACTTGCGCGCAGTCGCATGGCATGCAATGGGGGCTGGCGGGGCGGGCGCTGGTCATTTAGCGTTGCACCCAGACGACGCCCATCGCACTGACCATATCCGCCAGGCGCTCCGCCTCAAGGGCCAAGATACGTTCTTTACCGCGCCAATCGTTGTATGGAATACAGAAACGGAGTCGCGTAAAGAAATGCAGTACCCATTTCATCTCCCTCACGAGGCCTTTGCCGAGAGATATGCAACTTCGCCTTCAGAGTTCGACCTGGGCCAGTTGGCTCCCGAGGACGTGCCACCACTGTATCGCGGCCATGTTGTAACGAGAAATACGGGGGCCAAAAGCTCCCCGATTGGCTTTTACCCTGACGGTATACCTCACAGCAAACATGACACTTTTCTGTGTTATTATTGGAGCAACGCGGTGTCAGAATCCAGGCATTTAATCTGTACTCTGAGAAAGTCAGATACTTGCCAGTGCGGCTGCAAAGGCGGCTGCACTATTGGAGGCGTGATGCGTGTAATTACTTGGAGTCTCAATTGCTTGGCCGAGGGGAAGTGCCCCGCGCTATCGTGCGATGGCAAGCCCTTCGCGTGTGAATCACGTGCAGCGCGTCGAGGTTTCGAGCTGGCAGACGGCCTCTGCGGGGCCTTTGTTGAGTACCGGGCGGACCTCTTGGAATTTCAGACCGCCCTCGGAGTGAAGAAGTGGGACAACGTGGACTCCCCGTGCTTCTTGTGTAAGTGCACCAAGGCCGAGTCGCACCAATACCCTAGGTCACCAGAAGAACTAGCTCTCACGTGGGTCGACAAAGACGTGGCCGCGTATCAGCACATGGTTAACACATTTATAAACGAATTTATAGTGACTGACAAGAGCCAGCTACTGCGCCTGGTATCTTGCATGCGGCACAACGAAACTCTCGGCGGCCTGGGATTGGTGGAACCGTTCCCAGAGCTAGGCTTGGCCAAAGGATGGAGGTTGGAACAGTGGGGTTCAGTTACAGATACTTATAAGGTGTCAGAAATAGATTGCTCACCTCAAGAACCTGCGCACCTGAGATTTTTTGATGCAGCGAACCACGTCGGTCTTAATTTTATAGCCCCGATATTTAGTGTAACTGGGTTTACATATGCCATGGTCGGGCTAGACTTGATGCACGTTGTGGATCTAGGGATATCCCAGCACTTAGTAGGAGCAGTTTTTTCCACCCTCATCGAGGGCAACTTCGCCAATAGTCGAGAAACCGCGGCCCCAGTGCGGCGCAAGGCCAACATGCGCATGCTGAGACAACGCCTAAAGGCGCATTACATAGCCAGCGCAGAGTACTTTGATCGGGGACAAATGAGTCAAATATTTAGGCTCTCTCTTGCACAACTTGGCCCGCCACACAACCCACGGTTGCACGCCAAAGCAGCGGAAACACGGCAATTGATAAGGCTGCTCCCTGATTTATGCCGCGAAAACGCGGGGCACTTCAGAGGTGGCACAGTTATGTTCCTACCGCGCTGCTGTCGGCAAATGGCAAAGTTTCACGACATCATCGAGTCTCACCCTCGTGTGCTGCCAGACCTGGCTAAAGTCGACCTCGTGGATGCAGCGTTCGCGTTTGCTCACTACTGGCAGAGGACTGGCGCGCACGCGGTGTACAAGCACCACGTCTTCTTGCATTTAGCAATGCGCTCAGCATGCATGGGCAACCCTCGTCGGTATTGGACATATATCGACGACGGGGTCAACCGTGCGATGGCTTCCATAGGGGAATCCCTGCATCACCGCGATGCTTTCTATTCCGTTTCTTGGAGAAGGCCATTGCTGAGTTGTTGCGATCAAAGAGAGCGCCGCCCCGCCGCCTCTCGCACGGGGGGGGCGGCAGGATCGAGCCGGCGTGCGCGGGGCGAGAGCGGAGGGATGAGGAGAAGGATGGGGATTTTTTCCGGTTTACTTATACTTTCAACGATGGCGGCCTGCAGGGGCCCCTCCTGGAGCCCACCCAAAACAAAAAGCGACGCTGGGCAGAAAAATAACCCGAGGGAAATTGCCCAGACCCTACCTTCGGAGGAAGGATGTTGAGGAAGGCGTTTCCGCTTATCGATTTGTTTTGCTCAACGACTGCGGCCCCCGCAAACCGCTGAGGCCATGGAACCGAAAAACAAACATTCAAGACGCAAAACTTGCCATGCGGGAAAGCCCCGGGGGGAGGCAATTCTGGAGGAAGGATGATGAAGAGGATTTCTCGTGTTTTTTTTCTTTTTCTACGGCTGCGCGGCTTCCAGGGGCCAGCGTCGAGCCCCTGGGGCCGAGACAGACACTCAGGATGAAAAGCTGGACGCGCGCGGAACGAGGGGGGGGGGCGGAGGAGAAGGATGGGGATTTTTTCCGGTTTACTTATACTTTCAAAGATGACGGCCTCCAGGGGCCGCCTGGAGCCAACCCAAAAAAAAACGACGCTGGACAGAAAAATGACCCTAGGTTAATTGCCCAGATCCCACCTCCAGAGGAAGGATGTTGAGGAAGGTTTTTCCGCCCATCGATTTTTCGCACGACTGCGGCCCCCAAGAACCGCTGAGGCCCTGGGGTCGAAAATAAATCAGGGCGCAAAACTTGCCTTCAGACCTTGGAGGTAGGCACCTGGAGGAAGGATGATGAGGATTTCTCGTTTTCGATTTTTCGTTTTATTTCAACGGCTGCGCGGCTTCCAGGGGCCAGCAAGCGAGCCCTTGGGACCGAGACAAAACACTCAGGATGAAAAACTGGCTTCGGGAGCGCTCGCACCGCTGTCCCCCTCCTCCTCCTCCTCCTCCTCCTCCTCCTCTTCCTCGTCGTCACCGCCGCCGCCGCCATCATCATCATCATCGGCATCATCATCATCATCATCGTATTCCTCCTCCTCCTCCTTCTACTCCTATTCCTCCTCCTTCTCATCGTCATCATCATCATGCTCATCTTCATCAACATCATATCACGTTCCTCATTTAGCTGAGGTCTCATATCTGATATGTCTCAATTTTTGGTTTCGGAATCAAGCCGCTGGGTTGGATGGATTTGTTTGATCCGTCTTCCGACGTCTCAATTGATTGAGACCTGCCTCAGCATCAGCCTGCCTCAGCCTCAGCCTCAGCCTCAGCCTGCCTCAGCCTCAGCCTCAGCCTCAGCCTGCTTCAGCCTTGGCCTCAGTCTGCCTTCAGCCTCGGCCTCAGCCTCAGCCTGCCTCGGCCTCAGCCTGACTCAGCCTCAGCCTCAGCCTCAGCCTTGCCGCAGGCATCAGCACTCGCCTGCCTGAGCCTCAGCCTCAGCCCTGCTCAGCCCTCAGTCAGCCTCAGTCTCGCCTTCCAGCCTCGGCCGCAACATCAGCCTGCCTCAGCCTCAGCCTGCATCAGCCTCAGCCTCAGCCTCAGTCTGCCTTCAGCCTCGGCCTCAGCCTCAGCCTGCCTCAGCCTCAGCCTGCATCGGCCTCAGCCTCAGCCTCAGCCTGCCTCAGCATCAGCCTGCCTCAGCCTCAGCCTCAGCCTGCCTCAGCCTCAGCCTCAGCCTGCTTCAGCCTCAGCCTCAGTCTGCCTTCAGCATCGGCCTCAGCCTCAGCCTGCCTCAGCCTCAGCCTGCATCGCCTCAGCCTCAGTCTCAGCCTGCCTCAGCCTCAGCCTCAGCCTGCCTCAGCCTCAGCCTCAGCCTCAGCCTGCTTCAGCCTCAGCCTCAGTCTGCCTTCAGCCTCGGCCTCATCCTCAGCGTGCCTGCCTCAGCCTCAGCCTCAGCCTCAGCCTGCTCAGCTCAGCTGCTGCCGGCCTTCGCCTAGGCCTCAGCCTCAGCCTGCCTCAGCCTCAGCCTTGCATCAGCCTGCCGCCTCGGGCCTCAGCCCAGCCTGCTCAGCCTCAGCTGCTTTCAGCGCCGGGCCTCAGCCTGCCTCAGCCTCAGCCTTAGCCTGCCTCAGCCTCAGCCTCAGCCTGCCTCAGCCTCAGCCTGCACAGCCTCAGCCTCAGCCTGCTTCAGCCTCAGCCTCAGTCTGCCTTCAGCCTCAGCCTCAGTCTGCCTTCAGCCTCGGCCTCAGCCTCAGGCTGCCTCAGCCTCAGCCTGCATCAGCCTCAGCCTCAGCCTCAGCCTCAGCCTCAGCCTGCCTCAGCAGCAGCCTGCCTCAGCCTCAGCCTCAGCCTGCCTCAGCCTCAGCCTCAGCCTGCTTCAGCCTCAGTCTCAGTCTGCCTTCAGCCTCGGCCTCAGCCTCAGGCTGCCTCAGCATCAGCCTGCATCAGCCTCAGCCTCAGCCTCAGCCTGCCTCAGCATCAGCCTGCCTCAGCCTCAGCCTCAGCCTGCCTCAGCCTCAGCCTCAGCCTGTTTCAGCCTCAGCCTCAGTCTGCCTTCAGCCTCGGCCCTCAGCCTCAGCCTGCCTCAGCCTCAGCCTGCCTCAGCCTCAGCCTCAGCCTGCTTCAGCCTCAGCCTCAGTCTGCCTTCAGCCACGGCCTCAGCCTCAGCCTGCCTCAGCCTCAGCCTGCATCAGCCTCAGCCTCAGCCTCAGCCTGCCTCAGCATCAGCCTGCCTCAGCCTCAGCCTCAGCCTGCCTCAGCCTCAGCCTCAGCCTGCTTCAGCCTCAGCCTCAGTCTGCCTTCAGCCTCGGCCTCAACCTCAGCCTGCCTCAGCCTCAGCCTGCCTCAGCCTCAGCATCAGCCTGCCGCAGCATTCAAAATGTGGCCCGGGAATGGAGTTCTGGGAACTCGAAGAGCACGAAGTGGCCTACAGCTGGCTCAGGGCATTTAGAACGTGGCCCGGGAATGGAGTTCTGGCAATTCGAAGAGCACGAAGTGGCTTACAGTTGGCTCCGGGCATTCAAAATCATGCCCAGGAATGGAGTTCTGGGACCTCGAAGACCACGAAGTGTGCAACTGCTTGCTTAAAACGACTTCCGCGGATTCTCCCCGGCAGCCGTCCGGCATCTGCCCAGACCCCCATGGGGAGTCAAGATGCTTTGTTTTGACACCATTAGAAGCTTACCAGTCTTCGCTGTTATGTAAAGAGGGGGTTCGCTTCCGTGCACGGGAGGTTCTCCCTGGCAATATGCGAATGAAGCTCGCCATTTCCGTAGGGGGGTGACCATAGGTCCCTTCGTAGGCTTCGGGGAGTTAGAACGGACATCCGATGCATTTTTTGGAATGTCATGGAGATTGTCCGCGCTGTCGTCGAAACGGGGGGAACAGTCTGCGTGGGATGGCCCAGTGAGTGCCAATATTGGAGAGACCCTCAGGTAAAGGCTTTCGCGCGCGAGATGGGATTGCATAAAGCAGCGCTGCATGGATGTGCGCATGGATTGAGAGATAGGAGGGGGAATTGCATGAAGAAACCATTGACTATTCGTCAATGCGCCCCTCCGCACAACCAGGTGTCTGCCCGTCTCACTCGACTTGCCTGCGCCTGCACTGTCTGCTGCTGCTGCTCTTCCTTCTTGACTAGCGTCTCCGCAGCTATGTATTTGGCTCTGAGGAAGCGGAAAATGAGCGAGCTTGCGGCGCGCGCGTGCGTCGGCCGGCGGGCTAGCCTCCTCCCTTCAGTGTTACCTGAGTGCATGTTTGACGGCATTATCCCTTCTTGCCCATGTCGTCTGCGGAGCCCACTGACTATGAGACACCATCGGGACATATCGCAGGGATTCTGAATATCCAGGCAAAAGATTGGTTATCAGCCGAAACGACGGCACAGCCGTTCGCTTCGCAGAGCATGGGACATCAAGAAGGAACGCACGGGAGAGCTGAAGATCGAAGACCTTCCGTGCGCGACACAAGTATAAGCTCCTCAGTGAGGCGACAGAACTCTCTTATTCTTCCCCATAAGAAGGCATCAGAGACTACGTTCGACTTGACAGAAGGGGATTCATCGGTTGATTTAGAGAAAGGATTCAGAGAGTTGCACCCGGGTGGAAGGTATGGCACAGCCAGAACTTCTAGTGAGGGACCCTTTGAATTGGTGATGGCACAATCTGGCTCCCAGACATCAATTGACAGAGATCTCGAGCTGGAAATGTTGCTGGACCACGTTCCCATCGAAGCATCAGGCGTTGAACGTCTGGACGCCAAGCGCGCGGTCCAATATGCGTTGTATGGGCAGAGCGAGGATGTGAGCGATATACAGTCTGAAGGGGACAGTTCCCATTCTATGAAAAGAATGGGGAGTATGCTCAATTCCACACTTCGGCTGGTCCGTCTCGTCATCTAAAACTTCTTCTTGATGTGTGTGCCGATCCTGTTTCTGAACGTATGACAGTCGAGGCAAGTCGGACAGCTATTCTTGATTCAGACGATGACTGTACAGACGCCTGGTTCAAGATAAATGTCCATCGGCACAGCCGATAATGAGCTCCCCCGACGCTGTGCGCGCGGTGAGAAGTACGCGAGAGATTACAGGGACGACTCTTCATCCGCTCACGAAGAAACCAAAGAGTGAGAATGACGACTTGAACTTTTCGCCTTTATCGCCGGTATTTTATAGACTTGACTTCTCGTTGCCTAGAATAAGTAGAGATGGAGTGCCAGAACTCGATGAGCTTGTTGTTCAGGACGAACGAGATGAGTAGGCAAGGAGCATGGATGTTGACGCATTCAAGAGGGGCGTAAGGGCAAGGGAACAACACGCACGCACACACGCACACACCTACCCTGAATCGTGAGAGGGGACGTCCCAGTAAGGCTCCGAGGGCCGGGCGTTCCAGCTCCAGAGGGTTCAATGCCTTCGACTCGCTGAGAACCTCGTCGCGAATAGAACTACCAGCAACTTTTCGACACGGGGGGGTCTCTGGAATGCCGGGCCAGCGTGCCTTTCCCGGGCAGAGAATCGGTGCCCCGGGAAAGCGCGCAAACGGGGGGGTTAATGTAGGAGACCAGTGTGTTCTCAATGCTCCAATGTTTGCCCCAACTGTAGCCTAGCGTGGCTTTGTATCGAATGCATCACGATGAAAGAGCAAAATTGCCATCGTCTTGCGATCCAAGAATGGGCCGAAAGAAACAGACATGATCGAGAGCAGCTGAGGGCTGCGAGTGCGCAAATACAACAGATTATCTCTGAGGCACAGGTTAATGAGAAGGCCGCCGAAGAGGCCCAACGTCAGCTTGCAGTTTCTGAGGCCGAAAAGCAGGCAACTGCTCAAAGGATGGAACGTGAGAAAACCATCGTCGTTGAAGATGCGCAGAAGTTGATGCAGCATGCTGAGGCCCATGCAGCGGGCATCGCGGACGAAGCAAAGCGGGTGCTCGCTCAAGAAGAAATTGAGAAATTGAAAATTCAGAGCATAGCAGAAAACAGTGTGTCTGATTCTCAGCAGACAGCAGAAAGAGAGAAAGCTGCATGCAGAGAGATGGCTGCTGCTGCAAGGAGGCAAGGAGAGAGAAGTCCGAGAACAGGCAGCGCGGGAAAATTAGGAGCTCCGCAATCAATTCGAAGCTTCTAAACTCTAGGCTGACAGAGTCAAATCAGAAGCGTTGCGAGCTCTTAAAGAACAAGAGCAAAATACCCAGGCAACCAGAAGAGAGGACCATGAACGCATGGTCGATGCCTTGGACCGTTTGAAGGGGCACGCGAGAGAACAAATACGGAACAACGCCCTTGCAACTCGGGCCGTAAACGAAGAACATAAAAGGTTGAGGTCTGATCTTGAGCAACGACGAATGGAAAAAGAGGTTGGTTCAACTCCGGCACAGCCGGCACATGTTGAGCCGCCTCCTTGTCCCATTGCTGCTCGACCTGTTCGGAAGCCGGGTACGTCGCGAGTTCACGCGCGACCCAGCGCTCCGAACCAGGCCTGTCACATGTGTGCGCGGCCTTCGACCGAGGCGTGCAAGGGTTGTTTGGGGCGCGCACGCAGTGATCATCTGGACATGGGTACCGAACGCCGCGACGAATGCGCTCGGAGAAAAACGTTAGGGCATCAGGATGATAGAGAGAAGAGGAAAGAACCTCGAGACGTGCACGACGGCCAGAACACAGGTAACGATCCTGATTGGAAGGCGCCGAGACACTCGGCTTCGCCTAAGGATGATAAGCGTGGAAAGAGCGTGTTCTACTGCTGCTGGCGGAAAACCGGGGGGGGGGTCACTACCGGTTCGAACCCCTCCCCCCCCCCCCAGGAAAACCGGGGGGGTTCGACTACCGGTTCGACCCAGCCCCCCCCCCAGCTCATCGTGAAAAGGGGGGGGGGGTCACTGCCGGTTCGAACCCCCCCCCCTCGAAAACCGAGGGGCGTCATTGCCGGTTCGAACGCCCCCCTCCGCCCCCTCGAAAAACCGATTGGGGGCGCGGACAGTGGCGGGGGCGGTGTTGGTGGGGGCAGTGGCGAGGGGACAGCGGGACAGCGGTGGGGACAGTGGGACAGTGGGACAGTGGTGGGGACGGCAGTGGCGGGGACAGTGGCGGGGAAAATGGTGGGAACGGGGGGGGCAGTGGACAGTGGTAGGGACGGTGGTGGTGGGGGCAGCGGCGTGGGGACAGTGGGAATGAGGTGGAGACAGTGGGACAGCGGAGGGTACAATGGTGGTGGGGACAGTGGTGAAGGCGGTGGGGAGGGCGGCGGTGGGACAATGGGACAGAGGTACAGCGGGGGCAGCGGTGGGGACAGTGGGGACTGTGGTGGGAACAGTGGGACAGCTCAGTGGGACAGCGGAGGAGTCAGTGGGACAGTGGGGACAGTGGGGATAGTCGGGCAGTGGTTGGGTCCGTGGAGACAGTGGGGAGAGTGGAACCGTGGTGGGAACAGTGGTGGGAACAGTGGGGGACAGTTCGACAGTGGTGGGGGCACTGGTGGGGACAGTAGGGACGGTGGTGGAACCAGTGGGGACAGTGGTGGTGAGGACAGTGGTGCTGGGAACAACAGTGGGATGTGATGTGGACGGTGGTAGGGACCGGGAGTCGTTTGCTGGCGGTGCGTGGGGGGAGGGGGGTCGAACCGGTAGTGACCCTCCTCCGGTTTTCGAGGGGGGAGGGGGGGTTCGAACCGGTAGTGACCCCCCCCCGGTTTTCCAGATCTGGAGGGGGAGGGGGGGGGGGAGGGGTCCGAACCAGTAGTGACCCCCCCCGGTTTTCGAGGGGGAGGGGGGGGGGGGGGTTCGACCGGTTAGTGACCCCCCCGTTTCGAGAGGGGTGGGGGAGGGTTAGGGGGAGGTGGGGGTTTTGACGGCGGAAGGGAGGGGGGGGGGGGAGGGGGGGTTTCCAGCAAGGGGGGCGGGGGGGGGGGGGGGTCGGAGGAGGGGGGGGGGCCCGGGCTCCGAAGGAAAAGGCTGGCAATTTTCCACAGTAAAGCGGCGGTGGATCACGCTCTCTCTAGGCATGAACGCCCGATGAGGAAACTTGCCGACGTTTGTGGGAATGCCAGTTTTCAAGTTGGAGAAATCGGATCATGATAAGATGCCAATGCTGACTGCTCCCTCGATACCGACGCTTCCTCTCGCGAAATCGCACTTCGCTCCTGGGCCGCCCGTCGAGGAAACCTTCGGAACAAGCGAGAGTCGGACGCGGGGGGGCGCCCGAGGAGTGAACCCTGGGAAGGCCCCTCTCAATGCGAAGATATCGGATCAGCCTAACAAGCTCGACTTGCCTGGACACCTTCCTTCCGCAGTCGGCCCAGCCGTTTCTGGTGAAGGAAGCGGGGGCCCGGGGGGCCATAGTGGCGATCAAAGAGATGATCAGGGTGCAGCCCCCAGCGCAGGAATGATTGTTGCGTTGCAGTTTGATGAGACGGGTAAGTCCAAGCCGCCTAGAGGCCCTCCAGGGGGGCCAGGAGATGACGGCGACCCGGACGGAGATGGCGGTGGGAGGCCGAATGATCACAATGACCCCACGCGGCGGCCTTTTCACGCCAATCAAATGGACATAAACTGGAGAAGCTTCGGAAACAATGAAGAACTGAACTTACTCGACATACCGAGTGTCCAGACGCTCCGAGAATGGAAGCGACATTGTAGAATAGCTGTAGCTGGATCGTGGCATGACGTTCACGCAGCACAGACATGGGTCAGTGAAGCAATGCGCCCCGACGTGCCCAATGATAATCTTAGAGACTCAGGGGCATTGCTGCGCCTTGATATGATGATAACTACCAGCCTGCTCGAGAAATTTGCACAGATGAAACGTAGTCAGCGTCTGTCGGTGCAACGTGCTCATTTTCTGTCGCAAATCAATCGCATGGAACATTCGTGTCAGATATAAGGGCGCCTTTTGACCGGTCGTGAGATGATGCGAGCCATGTGCGTTTGGTGTTCAGTCAGGCCGGAGAGCGGACAACATTGCATATGTCAAGACTTCTTCAAACTGACCGTAGATCGTCAGAAGCCTGATCAATACTTGTATTGTTCTTTTGTGAACGGATGGAGCGGCATCAAGAGTTGCACGGCGCCAGGGAACCATCGGATGAAATGAAGGCTTCGATCGACGCACATTTCTATGAACAGATACGACAGGTCCCTAGGTTTCAATACGCCATGCAGTGGTACGAGCTGTCAACAGGTCCCCCGGGCACGGGAATGAGAACTCATCATTGGCTCTTGCTCCAAGTTGAATACCTTATGATGCGGGACAGAGAACAGTGGGCAAATTCAGAACATGAGTCGACCCTCAATTCCAGAAGTAGGCAGGTCCGTCTGACAGGCGGGAAAAATGATGGTAGCGGGGGCGGAAGAAGGGCCCCTGCCATGGCAGCAACGACCCAGCGATTAGGATTGCCCACGGATAAGCTGGCAAGCGGAACAACGAAAGGTGAGACAATCTGCAAGTTCGTGAGGCAAGGGGAGATTTGCTTTGAAGCAGGACAAGGTTGCCCCTGCAATCACAGGAAGCCTAGGGCGCCTGCCGCGCCGGCGCAGCCGGGGGCGGGCGGTGGCAATCGCGCTGCCGGCGGAAAGGGCGATCGCAGGGGCAGAAACAATCGATGTGCGAGTAGAGGCTCGGAAGGAAAATATCGGCCCCGCTCCTCGACCCCATCGAACAAGCTCGGCAATTCGCGCGCGACGCAGTCGCGGGCGAGGGGTCAGTCGGAAGCCGCGAGAGAGCGACAGAGCAAAATGGCGTGCCATGCGCGGTCGCGAGACCCTCGCAATTGCAAGGGCCCTCGGGATGGAAGCGCAGAGACTTGACCGATGCCGAGAAAATCAGACGTGATAAATACGAAAAGGCGCAGCTTAACGCTGGCAAGTCTTTGGGGTATCAGCGAACTGCTCGGCAAGCCGATTCCGCGGCAGCGAGCGCTGCTGAGGCTACTCCAGGCGAAACCCCAAGAAGCCGGGATTCGAGCAAAAGCCGCGGAAGAAACCGAGGCAAGGGCAGAGGAAAAGGGAAAGACAAACCATGAAAGACGTTCACAGAGACGGGAGCTTGCTCACGAGGCAAAGATTCTCGGCACGCAGAGAACACACCAAACCATCCGTGACAATGGCTTGGGACTGGCCTACTTTGGACCAGCGCCAGGATGTTCATTACATATATTCCCCTTACCTTGCTGACGCCCATTAAGTGTTTGACTACATGGTCGCGACGGTCCAACTGGCCAAACGGACAAAGGGAGGACAGGTATGGGCTCGCTGGCACAGCCGGTCGAGCCATCTTCGCCTGCCCTGCCCCATTGGCTCAAGGATCGCGTGATCTATGCATTATTTCAGGAGGGCGACCCACTGCGGTTGACTTCGACAACGCATGTTCATTTAGCGCCAACAAATTGTCCGAGGAAGCCGTTCCCGCTTCCGATGCACAACGGGAGCGCGGAGAGAAGCTGGCGAAACTCGTCGCTATCTTTGTTCAAGTACACCCTCGCCCCAGGGAGGCTATCGCGTCCTTTTGTGACGAACCTCGCGGGAAAAGCTGCATCATAACTGCGAAGACGGGGAGATGTGGGCATAGCGTGAAGCTTCGCCCCCTCGCTGGGCTGCGCGGGCGCGATCAGGGAGAGCATTGAACGCGCTGTGGGCGTAGGAACTTGGCGCGGTAGCTGGTGTCGAAGCGGGGGGCGATCGTTCTGCCTGTTTCTCCGCCTTCGGGCAGCGTCTCCCGTCGGCCGGGGGGTTCCGCGCATGGCGGCCAGAAGTTGGGAACGTGTGAGCCGTCAAACGGCGCGGGGCACGGGGGCGCCCCGGCCCGTTGCCGCCGGGCGGCGGGCATTGGCATAGGATGCGGCCCGGTCAGCGGCGCCGGGGCTTTCGGGCCCCCGCAGGACAGGGCGCCGCCAGGGGGGAGGCAATAATTCGGGGGCGGGCACGGGTTCCAGAGGGCTCCAAAAATATCCGTGCAATCTTGTTGCAGGCACCGCCGCGGTAGCCTTACTTAGCAGCGCCCCCCTTGGACGACGTCGCCCCCGGTCTTCGCGACAAGGCCGCAGAGGCGGAACCAGTCCGGCCGCTCCCCTTATGACGCGCCTGGAAGTGTTCCTCTGGGGGGCGAAAAAGCATACCCAGTAGCGCTCCTCTAGCGGACGAAGAAAGCTCACTTAGCAGTGTTCCGCTAGTGGAGAAAAAACTGCCACGTTGGAGGCCCCCTGGGGGAGGCACAAGCCACTTTGGCGGAGGAAAAAAAAAACGACGCGCAAGGGTTGCGCGGGAAATTTTGGGCGGCCGAGCGCCACCCCCTGGCCCCCCCATCCTCGCGCGCCGTCACTGCGGATGACCAGCGCGCCCTGCGGTCCCGCGAGGGCGTGTCTGGCATGCCCGTTCCTCCTCCTCCTCCTCCCTGTCCTCCCGCTCCTCCTCCATATTTCTCACGCCCCGCCCCCCCCTCTCCGCGTCGCCTTCATCAACCTCGCCATCTACGACGATGTCCTCTCTTCGTGCCTCTCCTCCACCCCTGCTCTGCATTCTCGCCGTCGCCGTCTCCCGCGTGGTCAGGGTTGGAGGGGGGGTTCGCAGCGCCGCGCACGCTCGTTCCGAATATTTGCAGCGGTTTTGCGCCGCCCGCCGGTTGCTGGCGGCCATCCCTGACTTTTGATTTTCGAGGGCCCCCGCATTCCGGTTCAAATCATATCGCGCGACGTTCAAGTGGTGTCGGGGTGGCGCCCCTTCGGACACGCATTGGCGCAGTTTCTTTCTTGCGCGGTGCGTGGTGGGCTCGGTTTGTTTCGATCGTTGTTGCGAGGCGCGGGTCTGGCTGGGATGTGCCCTTTAGTTTGTCGATGCGGCGCCGCTTATCGTCGCGCGTCAAGCTGTCATATGTCAAGCGACTGCGTTGTTTCGCGCCCGATTGCCCCCATGCCTGCGCGCCGCCCTCATGGAAGCGCTCGGCCGGCTCAGCCAAAGGTGCAGGATGCATGTTATGCCGGTGTCCTGACATCGGTGTGCTATGGGCTTCGCGCTCATGTTTGTTTGGCATAGCTGTCGTAGTTGTGGCGTTAGCTTGAGACGGCCATCCCAGTGCCGGGTCGAGTGGGATTTCTGGCCCTGTCCAGTGAGGGGTTTCGCGTCGCTTTCAGGGTTGATTCCAAGGCCGTCGCTGCTGCCCTACAGCATCACAAAAGTGCGAAGTGTCAGGTGCAACTCCAGCAGTGCGTCTGGCACGCGGCAAGGAGCTCCGTCTCCTCGGACCCGGCCTCCTCCTCGGAGTCGGCGCGGTTGGCCCCTTGGCGCGCCGGCCAGCGGAGCGAGGGCCAGCTCCGCGCCAGTCCCCGCGGCGCTGTCGCGGCAAGGACCGCCGCGCCCAGCGCGCGGGAGCTGCCCGCGCCAGCGCCCCTCATGGGCAGCCCCAGCGCGCGGGCGCCGCCTCGAGCCGCGCGGCGCGATGGCCGCGGCGCCTCGAGCCGCGCGGCCCTTCCCCCCCCCCTTTCGGGGAGAGGAGAGGGGGGGGGGGCGGGCAAGCACCGGCAGGGGCAAGGAGACGGAAGCCCAGCCGATCTGGGGGCGTGGTGAGCCATGCGTTTAATCAAACATCGCTGAGGCCTCTTGGAGCGTCTTGGGTGCTTCTGGGAGACCTCTTGGAGCCTCTTGGATCTTCTGGGAGCCTGTTGGGGGCCTCCTTGGGGCCCCGTGGCCACACCTTGGGGGCCTCTTGGGCGCTTCTTGGGGCCTCGCGGCCACGTCTTGGGGCCCTCTCGGGGCGCCCCCGGGGCCATAAAAGCGCTCGCGGGGCCATCTCGGAGGAGATCCATCAAAGCAGAGGGATTCTTTAATTGGCGCCACCCCTCCCCCCCCCCATCGGGATGCCAAAATGTGAGCAAAACTTAAGTGGGGCAAGTGATTTTGGCACCCTCGCCGAGGCCGTTCTGGATGCCCTGACCGCTCGCGGGGCGCCCCGCCCAGGTCCGGGGGGGGGGCGGGGGGAGGGGCGGCTCCCCCCCGCCAGATCCCCGCAGGGACCTATGGATTTCCAATAAGTCTCCCAGCCGAATTATGGGAAGCACATAGGTCGCCATATTCCCCAGATGATTCTGGCAGCTAATTGGTTCCCCATAGTTTTCATAGCCGAATTATGGGAAACCCATAGGTCGCCTGATTCCCTATGGGATTCCGGCGACCTATGGGTTTCCAATAATTCTCTCCGCCGAATTATGGGAAGCCCACAGGTCGCCAGATTCCCTGTGCGATTCTGGCGACCTATGGGTTTCCCATTGCTCTCGCAGCGGAATTATGGGACACCCATCGGTCGCCAGATTCCCTATGGGATTCTTGCGATCTATGGGTTTCCCATTATTCTCCCAATTGAATTTTGGGAAGCCTATAGGTCGCCAGATTCCTTAGGGGATTCGGGCGACCCATGGGTTCCCCATAAGTTCCCCCCCCCCTCCCGCCCTCCGCCCCCCCCCCCTCTGGCACCCTGAGCCACCGAAAGCCACCGAAAGCCGAGTAAACCTATCCCCATGGGCCCTGCGAGGGTACCTTTTGACGCGCGCCCCGCCCCCCCCTCCTCCACCTGGCCCCGCGGGGGACATGCGCACTCCTCCCCGCCCCCGCCCCCCTCCCACCCCTCTGTGGGCCCGGAGGGATCAGCGCCCCGAACCCCCATCGCAGCCCCAGACTCGCCCCAGGCCCGCAAGCGCCCCCCCCCGCCCCCCTCCCCACGCCCCGATCGGCCCCCAGCGCCCCCCTGAAGGCCCTCGCAGCTCACCCGAGCACCCCTCGAGGCCCTCGAAGCTCACCCGAACGCCCCTTTGCGCCCTGGAACAGGCCCCGACCCCCGCACGGGAGACGTGTGATACTCTTCGGGCGGGTGATGAGTTTCATTGTGTTTTAATGTGTTATATATATATATATATATACATATATATATATATATATTAACAAAAATGTTTTTCATGTTTTTAGTGTGTTCTAGTGTGTTTCATTTTTTAAAATTTTAAAAATGTATAACGTGTTCTAACGTTTTCTAATGTTTTTATATGTGTTTTAATGTTTTCTTGGTTTCTAATGTGTTTTCATGTTTTGATATGTGTTCTAATGTTTTCTTGTTTCCTAATGTGTTTAAAGGTTTTATATATATATATAAGAAATGTTTTCTTGTGTTCTAATTCAACGTTTTCTATGGGAACGTTATATATATATCAAAAAAGTGTTTTAATGTGTTTTTATATATGTTTTCATTTTTCTTGGTTTCTATTTTTAAAAATAAAAAATATTATTACTTTGTTTTTTAAATGTGTTTTAAGGTTTTCTTGTGTTCTAAAGTGTTCTAATGTTTTTTGTATGTGGTTTAATGTTTCCTTGTTTTCTAATGTTAATGTTTTTATTTGTGTTTTTTATTTAAAAATTGTTTTCTTGTGTTCTAATATATATTTTATAAGAGAAAATGTTTTAATGGTAACGTTTTCTATTGTGTTTCAATGTTTTTATGTGCGGTTTAATGTTTTCCTGTTTTGTAGCGTTTTTTAACGTTACTAATGTTCTCTAATGTTTTAAATGTGTTTCTGATGCCCGTGACGTTCCTTAATGTATTCTAATGAAAAGAGAGAGAGAGAGAGAGAGAGAGAGAGAGAGAGAGAGAGAGAGAGAGAGAGAGAGAGAGAGATGAAGAGAGAGAGAAGAGAGAGAGAGAGAGAGAGAGAGAGAGAGAAGAGAGATGAGAGAGTGAGAGAGAGAGAGAGACTGAGAAGAGAGAGAGAGAGAGAGAGAAGAGAGAAGAGAGAGGAGGAGAGTGAGAGGAGAGAGAGAGAGAGAGGGAGGAGAGAGAGAAGAGAAAGAGGAAGACGACAGATGAGAGAGAGGGAGAAGTGAGAGAGTGAGAGAGAGGAGAGAGAGATGAGAGAGAGAGAGAGATTGAGAGAGAGAGAGAGAGAGAGAGAGAGAGAGAGAGAGAGATAGAGAAAAACAACAAAAACAAAAACATGTTTTCTACTAGGCGGGCTCCCGCGCGCCCTACGGGCGGCGGGGGGGGGGGGGGCGCGCGCGCGCGCGCTCGGCCCCCGCGGGCACCTCGGCATAGCCACCGCAGGGCGCCTGGGACCTCGGGGGGCACATGTGGAGGCCCTGCAGGGACGTTTGCCACGTCGGGAAGATCGATGGGGGATCGCGCGCGTCGGGCGACCGCGGGGGCGCGTCTGCGCGCGCACTGCGCAGCGCATAGGTGCACGCGCGCGCGCTGCCCCTCTAATTGGCTCGTAGTGCCGCGCTGCAGGCGACTGGGAGATAGATCCCAAATGGTCTGAATATTGCGCGACCGCGAAAAAAAAGTGCGGGTCGAAACATGTGCGTGTGTGTGTACTCGTGCGAGTGAGCGCGCGCGCGTGGGGATGGGGAATATTGTGGATAGGATGGGGAGGCGATGCAGAGTTTCTGAATATTGCGGGACAGCGAATAAGGCTGGCCGGGCCAGCGCCTGAGGGGGGGGTCGAAATCCACCGCGGGCCTATATCTTGGCCTCTCCCCCCGCTCTCAGGAGACCCGGGATCCCGAACGGTTCTTTCGCCTCCGTGACCTCTGAAAAAAACGGGAGGGGGGGTGATGGCCCCCAAGGCCAAGGCAAAGATGACCCCAGCCCAGAAGAAGCAACGGGCGAAAGAGCGCCGCGACCGCCCTGACACCAGGGCGCACGAGAACGAGATGCAGAGGCTGGGGATCGGTTCAATTGTCACCTCTCCAGCAATCGATGGCATTATCGGTTATGTGTTCTACCGTCATCTTCATCCTACGTGGCAACCGCCTGGAGATGAGCGCAGGCGAAGATCGAGGGGGGCAGTGAGGGTTTGAGGAAGATGAGGACGAGGAGGAGAAGGAGGAGGAGGAGGGGGAGGAGGAGGATGGGGAGGAGGAAAAGGAGGACGAGGAGGGGGGGAGGAGGGCGAGGAGAAGGAGGCGGAGGAGGGAGGATGAGGAAGAAGAAAACACTGGAGACCCTGAGGGCATCGGGGCCGCAGGACCCAGATGAAGGCCAGCAAGGCCGCTGCGCGCATAGGAGTTCAAGTGCCTCTGCGGGCCTGCGAGGAAGGAGTTCGTCAAGATCTGGCGCGAGACAGGCTCTCGCGGAGAAGGAAGGAAGGGATGCGAAGGAAGGGGCGGGAGAGGGAGGAGGAGGATGGAGGGGGAGGAGAGGAGGACGTGGAGGAGGAGTGAGGAGGAGGAGCAGGAGGAAGAGGAGGAGAAAGATGGAGGAGGAGAGGAGGAGAGGAGGAAGAGGAGGAGGAAAAGGAGGAGGAGGAGAAGAGGTGTGAGTGATGATGATGAGGAGGAGGAGGATGAGAGGGAGGGTGAGGATGATCGAGGTGGAGGAGGATTAGGAGGATGGTGGTGATGATGTCGATGTTGATGTTGATGCTGGTGCTGATGCTGATGTTGATGTTGTTGATGATTATGATGCTGATGATGGTGATGACGATGGTGGTGATGATGTTGGCGATGCTAATGGTGATGGCAGAGGGAGGGGGCGGAGGTGAAGAGGCGAGGGGAGGAGGGATGCGAAGGGAAGAGGGGACAGAGGGGAGGGAGGTGAAGATGAGCGCAGGAGGTGAAGGGAATAAGAGGGGGCGGCGGGGAGGGGACGGAGGGGGCGGATGGACGCAGGGGAGGGGGGGGGGATGAAGGGGGGCGAGGGGGGGGGTGGGGGGGGGAGGGGGGGGGCAGAGGGGGGCGGACGGAGGGGGGGGACTTCAACCACGCGCAGTGCAACAAGATCGAGCGCACTGACAAGGAAACGAGAGACCAGTGGACTTCCGCGTGGAGGAACTTCGATCAGCTCTTGACGGATTTCGGTTGGGAGCCCAGCATCGCGGACAGCGACTACGGGAAAAGGAATGGATTTCCATAGAAGGGGCCGATGCGGATGAGGAGGGGGAGGAGAAGGAGGAGGCGGAGGAGGATACGTGATGTCCATACATATCGGGTGGCACGATGGCGATGATGATTCTAGGGGGTGGATCACGGAGAGGGGGGCGGCAATGAAGGGAGGTAGATCCAGCATAGTGGGCCATAGAATACACAATGAAGGGCAGGTAGGGGCACCAGCATGTCAGCAGCAGGACCAGGAGGATGAGGAGGAACAGGAAGGATGCGCCTGGGATAAGGGAGGAGGAAGAGGATGGAGGAGGAGGAGGAGGACGAGGAGGAGGAGGGCGAGGAGGAGGAGGACGAGGAGGAGGAGGTGGCGGAGGAGGAGAAGTAACAACAGCAGCTGCAACGTTGGGCGCGATGCATCAACGCGTCTCCAGGGCGTATGCGCGGGCCGAAGCCGTGCGCGACAACTGCAGGGAAATGAAACGGACTCATGTGAAGGTGGGGGTGGTGGTTTTGGGGAATTCATTGTTTGTTCACTTCGTGGTGGATCCTTTCATTTGGCCGAGAGAACGCGGCCCGCAGAAGGGAGCCCCTGGCTGCGGTGCAGGGGTGGAAGGGTTTCGGGAGGTGGCGGGGAGAGCGGGGCGGGCCAGGTGGACCCCCAGACTGGCGATGAGATCTATCGGCGCCTGACCGAGACGAACGCGGACACCCGGGCTCGTGCATGCAGCAGGGCATAGGGCGAGAGCAACGAAGTCGACGACGACGGCGACAACGGCGACTAGGAGGAGCAAGATGACGTAGGAGGCCGACGATCAGCGGCGGCGAGCAGCACTGGCGAACGGCAACTGCAACAATTTAGCAAAGGTGAGCAGCAACAGCAATGGATGTCCAGCGCCCCCTAGCCGTCAGGCCAAGCTCAAGAGGATTGAGACGTCCATCAGCAAGGACAAGACCATCCCTGCTGGTACCAAGACGCAGGCTCGCAGGGACTCCTCGAGCTATGATCTTGGATTGTTGATGATGATGACGGTGCGGTTGATGGCGACGATGATGACGGCGATATTGCGTATCATGATGATGGTGACAAAGACGATGATGGTGCTGATGATGACGACGACGATCGTGATGATGAGAAAGGTGATGATATTGATGATGATTGTGATGCTGATGATGATTATGATGATGATGATGATGATGATGATGATGATGATATGGCGGTGGTGTGATGTCTGGCGCCAGACGCACAAGACGAGCCCGCGCGGGCGAGGAGGATCAGGAGCAGGAGGAGGAGGAGGTGGTGGATGGAGAGGGGGGGGAGAGGGAGGAAGGGTCGAGGAGGAGGGAGAGGGGAGGAGGAGGAGAAGGGGGCGGAAGGGGGAGGAGGAGGAGGAGGAGGAGGAGGAGGAGGAAGAGGCGGAGGAGGAGGAAGAGGAGGAGGAGGAACTGGCTGTATACCGCCTCTTCCTGAGCCGCCTGACCTATCGAATCGGAGATGGGACGGGGAGGTGGCCGCTGCCGAAGCCGAGCGTATGTCGGAGTCGGACGCCGAGGGCAGCGAGTGCAGCTACTCCCCATCGAGCGAGGATCCTGGATTGTTCGATGAAGAGGGAAGACGGGCGAGGGTAGCTCGCCCGAGCTCCTAGCCCTTCAGAATGGGTCGGAAATCCGCAACCGAGCGACGCACCCGAGGGCGAGCTATGCCGAAGAGGGGGCCGACCCAGGACGGGGGGCACACCCTCTCGAACTCGTTCGGCCCCCTCTCCAGCTCTCTCGTCCAAGGACGAGTCGTTCGGGCCCCTCCCTTCCTGGCAGGCGTCTTGTCCCCCCGAGCCCTTCCGATGAGTTCGGGGGCCTCATGTATGTATGTTATACATACATACGTATGTGTATATTATATGTGTATGTGTATGTATACAAACATGTGTGTATGTATGTACGCGTAAGTATGTGTGTATGCAGATCTGGCGGGCCTTGGGTTCCTGGGGCCCAAAAGGGGGGGTGGGGGCGGGGTGTGTGTGAGTGGTGTGTGTGGTGTGTGTGTGAGGGTGTGTGTTGTGGTCGTGTGTGGTGTGTGTGGTGTTGTGTGATTGTGTGTGTGTGTGTGTGTGTGTGTGTTGTGAGTGTGTGTTGTGTGGTGTGTGGTGTTGTGTGTTGTGTGTGTACGTGTGTGTGTGTGTGTGTGTGTGGGGGGGGGGGGGGGGGGGGGGGGGGGCAGAGGTCCTAAGAGGAGGGGGGCACCACAATCTGGCGCGTTATAGCCCCCCGTGGACAGGAGGAGGGCCCCTCTGGAACTGCGTCAACGCAGGCTGGCACCGCCTCCGCGTCGACGAGCGGGGTCGATCCCGTGCTCTCGAAGGCCCTCGCCAATTCGTTGCACATCTGGGCCTTGTTCGACGGGCTCTGCGTCGGGGTTGGGGGGGGGGGGGGGGGGGGGGGGGAAGGGGAACGGGGGTGTGGTTGCATGTCAAGAGGAGCGGGAGGGGGGGTTAAGAGAATGGGAGGGGGAAGGAGGGAAAGGGGGGAATGGGGGCTGGGAGGGGAGGGAGGGGGGGCAGGATGAGGGAGATGAAGCAGTGGCTATCGACCCACGCGTTTGCATCCATTTGCCAAGATAGTGGCGATAGCATCGACAGCAATTAACATTAATTGCCACCGTTTCGTTGCGAGGGCAGTCGCGCGTTCGTATCCTGCGGAGGAGAGGTCAAGGATGACACCTGGCTGAAGCCGTGGGAGGCGAAGATCCAGGAGACTAAAGCGAACCTCGTTACGATCAAAGAGAACATCACGAAGACTATTCAGGGGAAGTCAGCCCCCCGTCGTCTTTTTTGAGTTGCGTTTAGCTCCGAGACAACATGGGATATGTTTGCCACGGGTGCACGATTCCAGACACTTGAGCACATTGCGAGTGCAGGGGCGGGGTTATAGGCGTTGGAGGAAGAGGGGGACAATAGAGGGTCTGCCGACCAACTGTCGCGGGCAAGGAGGATGAGGAGTGCGAGGAAGAGGAGGACAAGGGGGGGAGGATATGGATGAGCTAGGGCAT
Organism: Prorocentrum cordatum; assembly: GCA_963575745.1. Classification (NCBI taxonomy): domain Eukaryota; class Dinophyceae; order Prorocentrales; family Prorocentraceae; genus Prorocentrum; species Prorocentrum cordatum. The sequence goes on from CAUYUJ010015455.1 coordinate 280,851, forward strand.
GGTGGTGGCAGCGGTGGCGGCAACGAAGACGAGGATTGCAACAGATGGCCGCGCCATAGGTGTTACAAGAAGGAGACCGCGAAGGCCGAGCAGGTGAATCGGGAGATCCAGCAGGCGCGACCTGCGTGATTAGAGCTCTGGTTCAGGGGATTCGCTCGGAGAAGCTAGGGTTCAGATCAGATGAACGCGTGATGAGGTTGTTTCTCAAGATGCTTCGAATGTTCTAGGTAGTTTGGGTTGTCCCCTTTCTGCCAGTATTAATTCGTTCTTGCGCCAGTCCCATTCAAATAGCCCCCCTCACATATATCCTGACCAGGCGACGCACCTGTGGAACCGCCTCGCCGAGGTGAAAGCCACCATGGAGAACGCCTTGGGGTCCAGCGGCCTCGCGTGAGGTTTCGTTCAGGGCGGCCAGCAGGGCCATTGCTGCTGGAGGGTGGAGGCGAGCGAGAACAGAAGTCTGGGGGAGAGGGGGAGGGAGGGATCGAGGGGGAGGGGATTGCGCGAAGAGTGCAATGGGGAAAGGACGGGAGGCAGACCAGCGGTGAGCTCCGAATTATGGCGCGGGAGAACTCCGAGCTTTGAGTTCAGGCGCGCAGGCCATCCAGGATCCTTGTCCTCGGTCCCTTGAGCTGCGCGGGGCCCGCGTTTCCACGCGCAGTGCTGCGCGATGATGCGATGTATTCCCTGGCCCCCCAGAGTTTCGATGCCGCGCGGGCTTGGAGTCGAACCCAGGGTCTTGATGCAGATGTACATGCGTATATAGGTGTTGTTGGACAATTTTCTGCTCGGCACGCGCGTGCCTAGTATGCCCGTTGAGGCAGGGGGCCTCGAGAGTGCGCGCTTGAGAAATAGATGTCGCGAGGTGCCGCCCGTGCCAGAGTCATGGGCCGCAGAGAAGCAGAAGCAGCAGGGGAAGGAGGAGGGAGGATAAGTAGGGAAGAGTATGATCGGCAACTGTCAAGAAACACGTTGCTCAGGGCAACGCTGTCATCCTTTGCCCCACGAGCCTCGCGTATTAGATGAGAAGATGGACGGAACAAGAACACGGCACAAGCAGTCGCTACTTGATATCGCGTCTCTTACACGCACTGGTCAAACTCCATCGGCCGTGGCCCTCCAGCCGCTCTGGTTCAACATGTTGTGACATCCATTCTGTTAACATGTATCCTTCAGAATGGCGGCGCGGGCCGCAGCAACGTCAATGCTGTTGCGCGGGGATCGCGCGTCGGCTGGAGGGCCGCTGCCGATGGAGGTTGGCCAGTGGCTCGATCAAAAGGCTGGCCGCCCCCTCGCGCGCCCCGCCAAGGGCTGAGGGGCATAGGAACGGGGGGAAATGCGGAGAGGGCGCCTGGGAGGAAGGGAAGGGGGAACGCTTTTGGGCACGCGCGGGAGAGGCGCTCTCTGCCCGAGCCAACCGAAGGAGGAACCGCCGACCGACGGCGGAGCTGGGTTGCGGAAGTACCTGCTCGAGAGATGGAAGCTAGGGAAGCTCGCGTCCAAGGAGTGGTTGAACGCCCCTGTGAAACCGTGCCCAAAAATACACCCAACAGGATGGGGATATCAAGAAAAGAGGAGGATGGGGAGGGGGAGGAGGAGGAGGAGGGCGAGGAGGAGGAGGGGAAGGGGGATGAGGAGGAGGGCGAGGAGGAGGGGGAGTACGGGAGGGATGGGGAGGGAGTTGTGCGAGGGGTCAAGTTTCCTTTCGATGTCGGGGGCGTTCAGCCGCAGGACTTGCGCGCAGTCGCACGGCATGCAGTGAGAGCTGGCGGGGCGGGCGCTGGTCATTTAGCGTTGCACCCAGACGACGCCCATCACACTGACCATATCCGCCAGGCGCTCCGCCTCAAGGGCCAAGATACGTTCTTTACCGCGCCAATAGTTGCATGGAATACAGAAACGGAGTCGCGTAAAGAAATACAGTACCCATTTCATCTCCCTCACGAGGCCTTTGCTGAGAGATTTGCAACTTCGCCTTCAGAGTTCGACCTGGGCCAGTTGGCTCCCGAGGACGTGCCACCACTGTATCACGGCCATGTTGTAACGAGAAACACGGGGGCCACAAGCTCCCCGATTGGCTTATACTCTGACGGTATACCTCAAAGCAAACATGACACATTTCTGTGTTATTATTGGAGCAACGCGGTGTCATAATCCAGGCATTTAATCTGTACTCTGAGAAAGTCAGATACTTGCCAGTGCGGCTGCAAAGGCGGCTGCACTATTGGAGGCGTGATGCGTGTAATTACTTGGAGTCTCAATTGCTTGGCCGAGGGGAAGTACCCCGCGCTATCGTGCGATGGCAAGCCCTTCACATGTGAATCACGTGCAGCGCGTCGAGGTTTCGAGCTGGCAGACGGCCTCTGCGGGGCCTTTGTTGAGTACCGGGCGGACCTCTTGGAATTCCAGACCGCCCTCGGAGTGAAGAGGTGGGACAACGTGGACTCCCCGTGCTTCTTGTGTAAGTGCACCAAGGCCGAGTTGCACCAATACCCTAGGTCACCAGAAGAACTAGCTCTCACGTGGGTCGAAAAAGACGTGGCCGCGTATCAGCGCATGGTTAACACATCTATAAACGAATTTATAGTGACTGACAAGAGCCAGCTACTGCGCCTGGCATCTTGCATGCGGCGCAACGAAACTCTCGGCGGCCTGGGATTGGTGGAACCGTTCCCAGAGCTAGGCTTGGCCAAAGGATGGAGGTTGGAACAGAGGGGTTCAGTTACAGATACTCATAAGGTGTCAGAAATAGATTGCTCACCTCAAGAACCTGCACACCTGAGATTTCTTGATGCAGCGAACCACGTCGGTCTTAATTTTATAGCCCCGATATTTAGTGCAACTGGGTTTACATATGCCATGGTCGGGCTAGACTTGATGCACGTTGTGGATCTAGGAATATCCCAGTACTTAGTAGGAGCAGTTTTTTCCGCCCTCATCGAGGGCAACTTCGCCAATAGTCGAGAAACCGCGGCCCCAGTGCGGCGCAAGGCCAACATGCGCATGCTGAGACAACGCCTAAAGGCGTATTACATAGCCAGCGCAGAGTACTTTGATCGGGGACAAATGAGTCAAATATTTAGGCTCTCTCTTGCACAACTTGGCCCGCCACACAACCCACGGTTGCACGCCAAAGCAGCGGGAACACGGCAATTCATAAGGCTGCTCCCTGATTTACGCCGCGAAAACGCGGGGCACTTCAGAGGTAGCACAGTTATGTTCCTACCGCGCTGCTGTCGGCAAATGGCAAAGTTTCAAGACATAATCGAGTCTCACCCTCGTGTGCTGCCAGACCTGGCCAAAGCCGACCTCGTGGATACAGCGTTCGCGTTTGCTCACTACTGGCAGAGGACTGGCGCGCGCGCGGTGTGCAAGCACCACGTCTTCTTGCATTTAGCAATGCGCTCAGCATGCATGGGCAACCCTCGTCGGCATTGGACATATATCGACGAGGGGGTCAATCGTGCGATGGCTTCCATAGGGGAATCCCTGCATCACGGCGATACTTGCTACTTCCGTTTCTTGGAGAAGGCCGTTGCTGAGTTGTTGAGATCAAAGAGAGCGCCGCCCCGCCGCCTCTCGCGCGGGGGGGCCGGCAGGATTGGGCCAGCGTGCACGGGGCGAGAGCGGAGGGATGAGGAGAAGGATGGGGATTTTTTCCGGTTTACTTATACTTTCAACGATGGCGGCCTCCAGGGGCCCCTCCTGGAGCCCACCCAAAACAAAAAGCGACGCTGGACAGAAAAAAAAAAACCCGAGGGGGGCTGCCCAGGCCCTACCTTCGGAGGAAGGATGCTGAGGAAGGCGTTTCCGCTTATCGATTTTTGTGCTCAACGACTGCGGCCCCCGCAAACCGCTGAGGCCATGGGGCCGAAAAAAAACATTCAAGACGCAAAACTTGCCACGCGGGAAAGCCTCGGGGGGACGCAATTCTGGAGGAAGGATGATGAAGAGGATTTCTCGTGTTTTTTTTCTTTTTCTACGGCTGCGCGGCTTCCAGGGGCCAGCGCCGAGCCCCTGGGGCCGAGACAAACATTCAGCATGAAAAGCTGGACGCGCGCGGAACGAGGGGGGGGGGGGGCGGAGGGGAAGGATGGGGATTTTTTCCGGTTTACTTATACTTTCAAAGATGACGGCCTCCAGGGGCCGCCTGGAGCCAACCCAAAAAAAAACGACGCTGGGCAGAAAAATGACCCTAGGTTAATTGCCCAGATCCCACCTCCAGAGGAAGGATGTTGAGGAAGGTTGTTCCGCCTATCGATTTTTCGCACGACTGCGGCCCCCAAGAACCGCTGAGGCCCTGGGGCCGAAAAAAAAATTCAGGGCGCAAAACTTGCCTTCAGACCTTGGAGGTAGGCACCTGGAGGAAGGATGATGAGGATTTCTCGTTTTCGATTTTTCGTTTTATGTCAACGGCTGCACGGCTTCCAGGGGCCAGCAAGCGAGCCCTTGGGACCGAGACAAAACACTCAGGATGAAAAACTGGCTTCGGGAGCGCTCACACCGCTGTCCTCCTCCTCCTCTCCCTCCTCCTCCTCCTCCTCCTCCTCCTCCTCCTCTTCCTCGTCATCACCGCCACCGCCGCCATCGTCATCATCATCATCATCAGCATCATCATCATCATCGTATTCCTCCTCCTCCTCCTCCTACTCCTATTCCCCCTCCTTCTCATCGTCATCATCATCATGCTCATCTTCATCAACATCATATCACGTTCCTCATTTAGCTGAGGTCTCATATTTGATATGTCTCAATTCTTGGTTTCGGAATCATTCCGCTGGGTTGGATTGATTTGTTTGATCCGTCTTCCGACGTCTCAATTGATTGAGACCTGCCTCAGCATCAGCCTGCCTCAGCCTCAGCCTCAGCCTCAGCCTGCCTCAGCTTCAGCCTCAGCTTGCCTCAGCCTCAGCCTCAGTCTGCCTGCAGCCTCGGCCTCAGCCTCAGCCTGCCTCAGCCTCAGCCTGCCTCAGCCTCAGCCTCAGCCTCAGCCTGCCTCAGCCTCAGCCTGCCGCAGCCTCAGCCTCAGCCTGCATGAGCCTCAGCCTCAGCCTGCTTCAGCCTCAGCCTCAGCCTGCCTTCAGCCTCGGCCGCAGCCTCAGGCTGCCTCAGCCTCAGCCTGCTTCAGCTCAGCCTCAGCCTCAGCCTCAGCCTGCCTCAGCATCAGCCTGCCTCAGCCTCAGCCTCACCCTGCCTCAGCCTCAGCCTCAGCCTGCCTTCAGTCTGCCTTCAGCCTCGGCCTCAGCCTCAGCCTGCTCGGCCTCAGCCTGCATGAGCCTCAGCCTCAGCCTCAGCCTCAGCCTCAGCCTCAGCCTCAGCCTCAGCCTGCCTCAGCCTCAGCCTCAGCCTGCTTCAGCCTCAGCCGCAGTCTGCCTTCAGCCTCGGCCTCTGCCTCAGGCTGCCTCAGCCCCAGCCTGCATCGGCCTCAGCCTCAGCCTCAGCCTGCCTCAGCATCAGCCTGCCCCGGCCTCAGCCTCAACCTGCCTCTGCCTCAGCCTCAGCCTGCCTCAGCCTCAGCCTCAATCTGCCTTCAGCCTCGGCCTCAGCCTCAGCCTGCCTCAGCCTCAGCCTGCATCAGCCTCAGCCTCAGCCTCGGCCTCAGCCTGCCTCAGCCTCAGCCTGCTTCAGCCGCAGCCTCAGCCTGCCTCAGCCTCAGCCTCAGCCTGCTTCAGCCTCAGCCTCAGTCTGCCTTCAGCCTCGGCCTCAGCCACAGCCTGCCTCAGCCTGAGCCTGCCTCAGCCTCAGCCTCAGCCTCAGCCTGCCTCAGCCTCAGCCTGCCTCAGCCTCAGCCTCAGCCTGCCTCAGCCTCAGCCTCAGCCTCAGCCTCAGCCTCAGCCTCAGCCTGCCTCAGCCTCAGCCTCAGCCTGCCTCAGCCTCAGCCTCGGCCTGCTTCAGCCTCAGCCTCAGTCTGCCTTCAGCCTCGGCCTCAGCCTCAGCCTGCCTCAGCCTCAGCCTGCATCAGCCTCAGCCTCAGCCTCAGCCAGCCTCAGCATTCAGCCTCAGCCTCAGCCTGCCTCAGCCTCAGCCTCAGCCTGCTTCAGCCTCAGCCTCAGCCTGCTTCAGCCTCGGCCTCAGTCTGCCTTCAGCCTCGGCCTCAGCCTCAGCCTGCCTCAGCCTCAGCCTGCATCAGCCTCAGCCTCAGCCTCAGCCTGCCTCAGCATCAGCCTGCCTCAGCCTCAGCCTCAGCCTGCCTCAGCCTCAGCCTGCATCAGCCTCAGCCTCAGCCTGCCTCAGCATCAGCCTGCCTCAGCCTCAGCCTCAGCCTGCCTCAGCCTCAGCCTCAGCCTGCTTCAGCCTCAGCCTCAGTCTGCCTTCAGCCTCGGCCTCAGCCTCAGCCTCAGCCTCATGCCTCAGCCTCAGCCTGCCTCAGCCTCAGCATCAGCCTGCCTCAGCATTCAAAATGTGGCCCGGGAATGGAGTTCTGGGAACTCGAAGAGCACGAAGTGGCCTACAGCTGGCTCAGGGCATTTAGAATGTGGCCCGGGAGTGGAGTTCTGGGAACTCGAAGAGCACGAAGTGGCTTACAGCTGGCTACAGGCATTCAAAATCATGCCCAGGAATGGAGTTCTGGGACCTCGAAGACCACGAAGTGTGCAACTGCTTGCTGAAAACGACTTCCGCGGATTCTCCCCGGCAGCCGTCCGGCATCTGCCCAGACCCCCATGGGGAGTCAAGATGCTTTGTTTTGACATCATTAGAAGCTTACCAGTCTTCGCTGTTATGTAAAGATGGGGTTCGCTTCCGTGCACGGGAGGTTCTCCCTGGCAATATGCGAATGAAGCTCGCCATTTCCGTAGGGGTGACCATAGGTCCCTTCGTAGGCTTCGGGGAGTTAGAACGGACATCCGATGCATATTTTGGAATGTCATGGAGATTGTCCGCGCTGTCGTCGAAACGGGGGGAACAGTCTGCGTGGGATGGCCCAGTGAGTGCCAATATTGGAGAGACCCTCAGGTAAAGGCTTTCGCGCGCGAGATGGGATTGCATAAAGCAGGGCTGCATGGATGTGCGCATGGATTGAGAGATAGGAGGGGGAATTGCATGAAGAAACCATTGACTATTCGTCAATGCGCCCCTCCGCACAACCAGGTGTCTGCCCGTCTCACTCGACTTGCCTGCGCCTGCACTGTCTGCTGCTGCTGCTCTTCCTTCTTGACTAGCGTCTCCGCAGCTATGTATTTGGCTCTGAGGAAACGGAAAAATGAGCGAGCTTGCGGCGCGCGCGTGCGTCGGCCGGCGGGCTAGCCTCCTCCCTTCAGTGTTACCTGAGTGCATGTTTGACGGCATTATCCCTTCTTGCCCATGTCGTCTGCGGAGCCCACTGACTATGAGACACCATCGGGACATATTGCAGGGATTCTGAATATCCAGGCAAAAGATTGGTTATCAGCCGAAACGACGGCACAGCCGTTCGCTTCGCAGAGCATGGGACATCAAGAAGGAACGCACGGGAGAGCTGAAGATCGAAGACCTTCCGTGCGCGACACAAGTATAAGCTCCTCAGTGAGGCGACAGAACTCTCTTATTCTTCCCCATAAGAAGGCATCAGAGACTACGTTCGACTTGACAGAAGGGGATTCATCGGTTGATTTAGAGAAAGGATTCAGAGAGTTGCACCCGGGTGGAAGGTATGGCACAGCCAGAACTTCTAGTGAGGGACCCTTCGAATTGGTGATGGCACAATCTGGCTCCCAGACATCAATTGACATAGATCTCGAGCTGGAAATGTTGCTGGACCACGTTCCCATCGAAGCATCAGGCGTTGAACGTCTGGACGCCAAGCGCGCGGTCCAATATGCGTTGTATGGGCAGAGCGAGGATGTGAGCGATATACAGTCTGAAGGGGACAGTTCCCATTCTATGAAAAGAATGGGGAGTATGCTCAATTCCACACTTCGGCTGGTCCGTCTCGTCATCTAAAACTTCTTCTTGATGTGTGTGCCGATCCTGTTTCTGAACGTATGGCAGTCGAGGCAAGTCGGACAGCTATTCTTGATTCAGACGATGACTGTACAGACGCCTGGTTCAAGATAAATGTCCATCGGCACAGCCGATAATGAACTCCCCCGACGCTGTGCGCGCGGTGAGAAGTACGCGAGAGATCACAGGGACGACTCTTCATCCGCTCACGAAGAAACCAAAGAGTGAGAATGACGACTTGAACTTTTCGCCTTTATCGCCGGTATTTTATAGACTTGACTTCTCGTTGCCTAGAATAAGTAGAGATGGAGTGCCAGAACTCGATGAGCTTGTTGTTCAGGACGAACGAGATGAGTAGGCAAGGAGCATGGATGTTGATGCATTCAAGAGGGGCGTAAGGGCAAGGGAACACACACACACACACACACGCACACACCTACCCTGAATCGTGAGAGGGGACGTCCCAGTAAGGCTCCAAGGGCCGGGCGTTCCAGCTCCAGAGGGTTCAATGCCTTCGACTCGCCGAGAACCTCGTCGCGAATATAGCTACCAGCAACTTTTCGACTCGGGGGGTCTCTGGAATGCCGGGCCAACGCGCCTTTCCCGGGCGGAGAATCGGTGCCCCGGGAAAGCGCGCAAACGGGGGTGTTAATGTAGGAGACCAGTGTGTTCTCAATGCTCCAATGTTTGCCCCAACTGTAGCCTAGCGTGGCTCTGTAACGAATGCATCACGATGAAAGAGCAAAACTGCCATCGTCTTGCGATCCAAGAACGGGCCGAAAGAAACAGACAGGATCGAGAGCAGCTGAGGGCTGCGAGTGCGCAAATACAACAGATTATCTCTGAGGAACAGGTTAATGAGAAGGCCGCCGAAGAGGCCCAACGTCAGCTTGCAGTTTCTGAGGCCGAAAAGCAGGCAACTGCTCAAAGGATGGAACGTGAGAAAACCATCATCGTTGAAGATGCGCAGAAGTTGATGCAGCATGCTGAGGCCCACGCAGCGGGCATCGCGGACGAAGCAAAGCGGGTGCTCGCTCAAGAAGAAATTGAGAAATTGAAAATTCAGAGCATAGCAGAAAACAGTGTGTCTGATTCTCAGCAGAAAGCAGAAAGAGAGAAAGCTGCATGCAGAGAGATGGCTGCTGCTGCAAGGAGGCAAGGAGAGAGAGAAGTCCGAGAACAGGCAGCGCGGGAAAATTAGGAGCTCCGCAATCAATTCGAAGCTTCTAAACTCGAGGCTGACAGAGTAAAATCAGAAGCGTTGCGAGCTCTTAAAGAACGAGAACAAAATACCCAGGCAACCAGAAGAGAGGACCATGAACGCATGGTCGATGCCTTGGACCGTTTGAAGGGGCGCGCGAGAGAACAAATACGGAACAACGCCCTTGCAACTCGGGCCGTAAACGAAGAACATAAAAGGTTGAGGTCTGATCTTGAGCAACGACGAATGGAAAAAGAGGTTGGTTCAACTCCGGCACAGCCGGCACATGTTGAGCCGCCTCCTTGTCCCATTGTTGCTCGACCTGTTCGGAGGCCGGGTACGTCGCGAGTTCACGCGCGACCCAGCGCTCCGAACCAGGCCTGTCACATGTGCGCGCGGCCTTCGACCGAGGCGTGCAAGGGCGCGCATGCAGTGATCATCTGGACATGGGTACCGAACGCCGTGACGAATGCGCTCGGAGAAAAACGTTAGGGCATCAGGATGATAGAGAGAAGAGGAAAGAACCTCGAGACGTGCACGACGGCCAGAACACAGGTAACGATCCTGATTGGAAGGCGCCGAGACACTCGGCTTCGCCTAAGGATGATAAGCGTGGAAAGAGCGTGTTCTACTGCTGCTGGCGGAAAACCGGGGGGGGGGTCACTACCGGTTCGAACCCCTCCCCCCCCCCCCTGGAAAACCGGGGGGGGGTCGCTGCCGGTTCGAACCCCGCCCCCCCCCAGCTCATCGTGAAAGGGGGGGGGGGGGGGTCACTGCCGGTTCGAACCCCCCCCCCCTCGAAAACCGAGGGGCGTCATTACCGGTTCGAACGCCCCCCTCCGCCCCCTCGAAAAACCGATTGGGGGTGCGGACAGTGGCGGGGGCGGTGTTGGTGGGGGCAGTGGCGAGGGGACAGCGGGACAGCGGTGGGGACAGTGGGACAGTGGGACAGTGGTGGGGACGGCAGTGGCGGGGACAGTGGCGGGGACAATGGTGGGAACGGGGGGGGCAGTGGACAGTGGTAGGGACGGTGGTGGTGGGGACAGTGGTGTGGGGACAGTGGGAATGAGGTGGAGACAGTGGGACAGTGGAGGGTACAATGGCGGTGGGGACAGTGGTGAAGGCGGTGGGGAGGACGGCGGTGGGACAATGGGACAGAGGTACAGTGGGAGCAGCGGCGGGGACAGCGGGGACAGTGGTGGGAACAGTGGGACAGCTCAGTGGGACAGCGGAGGAGTCAGTGGGACAGTGGGGACAGTGGGGATAGTCGGGCAGTGGTTGGGTCCGTGGAGACAGTGGGGAGAGTGGAACCGTGGTGGGAACAGTGGTGGGAACAGTGGGGACAGTGCGACAGTGGTGGGGGCACTGGTGGGGACAGTAGGGACGGTGGTGGAACCAGTGGGGACAGTGGTGGTGAGGACAGTGGTGCTGGGAACAACAGTGGGGGATGTGATGCGGACGGTGGTAGGGACCGGGAGTCGTTTGCTGGCGGTGCGTGGGGGGAGGGGGGTCGAACCGGTAGTGACCCTCCTCCGGTTTTCGAGGGGGGGGGGTTCGAAACGGTAGTGGCCCCCCCGGTTTTCCAGATCGGAGAGGGGGGGGGGTTCGAACCGGTAGTGACCCGCCCCGGTTTTCCAGATCCGGAGGGGGGGGGGTTCGAACCGGTAGTGACCCCCCGGTTTTCGAGAGGGGGGGGGAGGGGTTAGGGGAGCGGGGGTTTTGCCGAGGGGAGGGGGGGGGGGGGGGGGGTCCAGCAAGGGGGGGGGGGGGGTCGGAGGAGGGGGGGGGGCCCGGGCTCCGAAGGAAAAGGCTGGCAATTTTCCACAGTAGAGCGGCGGTGGATCACGCTCTCTCTAGGCATGAACGCCCGATGAGGAATATTGCCGACGTTTGTGGGAATGCCAGTTTTCAAGTTGGAGAAATCGGATCATGATAAGATGCCAATGCTGACTGCTCCCTCGATACCGACGCTTCCTCTCGCGAAATTGCACTTCGCTCCTGGGCCGCCTGTCGAGGGAACCTTCGGAACAAGCGAGAGTCGGACGCGGGGGGGCGCCCGAGGAGTGAACCCTGGGAAGGTCCCTCTCAATGCGAAGATATCGGATCAGCCTAACAAGCTCGACTTGCCTGGACACCTTCCTTCCGCAGTCGGCCCAGCCGTTTCTGGTGAAGGAAGCGGGGGCCCGGGAGGCCATAGTGACGATCAAAGAGATGATCAGAGTGCAGCCCCCAGCGCAGGAATGATTGTTGCGTTGCAGTTTGATGAGACGGGTAAGTCCAAGCCGCCTAGAGGCCCTCCAGGGGGGCCAGGAGATGACGGCGACCCGGACGGAGATGGCGGTGGGGGGCCGAATGATCACAATGACCCCACGCGGCGGCCTTTTCACGCCAATCAAATGGACATAAACTGGAGAAGTTTCGGAAACAATGAAGAACTGAACATACTCGATATACCGAGTGTCCAGACGCTCCGAGAATGGGAGCGACATTGTATAATAGCTGTAGCTGGATCGTGGCATCACGTTCACGCAGCACAGGCATGGGTCAGTGAAGCAATGCGCCCCGACGTGCCCAAGGATAATCTTAGAGACTCAGGGGCATTGCTGCGCCTTGATATGATGATAACTACCAACCTGCTCGAGAAATTTGCACAGATGAAACGTAGTCAGCGTCTGTCGGTGCAACGTGCTCATTTTCTGTCGCTAATCAATCGCATGGAACATTCGTGTCAGATATAAGGGCGCCTTTTGACCGGTCGTGAGATGATGCGAGCCATATGCGTTTGGTGTTCAGTCAGGCCGGAGAGCGGACAACATTGCATATGTCAAGACGTCTTCAAACTGACCGTAGATCGACAGAAGCCTGATCAAGACTTGTATTGTTCTTTTGTGAATGGATGGGGCGGCATCAAGAGTTGCACGGCGCCAGGGAACCATCGGATGAAATGAAGGCTTCGATCGACGCGCATTTCTATGAACAGATACGACGGGCCCCTAGGTTTCAATACGCCATGCAGTGGTACGAGCTGTCAACAGGTCCCCCGGGCACGGGAATGAGAACTCATCATTGGCTCTTGCTCCAAGTTGAATACCTTATGATGCGGGACAGAGAACAGTGGGCAAATTCAGAACATGAGTCGACCCTCAATTCCAGAAGTAGGCAGGTCCGTCTGACAGGCGGAAAAAATGATGGTAGCGGGGGCGGAAGAAGGGCCCCTGCCATGGCAGCAACGACCCAGCGATTAGGATTGCCCACGGATAAGCTGGCAAGCGGAAGAACGAAAGGTGAGACAATCTGCAAGTTCGTGAGGCAAGGGGGGATTTGCTTTGAAGCAGGACAAGGTTGTCCCTGCAATCACAGGAAGCCTAGGACGCCTGCCGCGCTGGCACAGCCGGGGGCGGGCGGTGACAATCGCGCTGCCGGCGGAAAGGGCGATCGCAGGGGCAGAAACAATCGATGTGCGAGTAGAGGCTCGGAAGGAAAATATCGGCCCCGCTCCTCGACCCCATCGAACAAGCTCGGCAATTCGCGCGCGACGCAGTCGCGGGCGAGGGGTCAGTCGGAAGCCGCGAGAGAGCGACAGAGCAAAATGGAGTGCCATGCGCGGTCGCGAGACCCTCGCAATTGCAAGGGCCCTCGGGATGGAAGCGCAGAGACCTGACCGATGCCGAGAAAATCAGACGTGATAAATACGAAAAGGCGCAGCTTAACGCTGGCAAGTCTTTGGGATATCAGCGAACTGCTCGGCAAGCCGATTCCGCGGCAGCGAGCGCTGCTGAGGCTACTCCAGGCGAAACCCCAAGAAGCCGGGATTTGAGCAAAAGCCGCGGAAGAAACCGAGGCAAGGGCAGAGGAAAAGGGAAAGACAAACCATGAAAGACGTTCACAGAGACGGGAGCTTGCTCACGAGGCAAAGATTGTCGGCACGCAGAGAACACACCAAACCATCCGTGACAATGGCTTGGGACTGGCCCACTTTGGACCAGCGCCAGGATGTTCATTACATATATTTCCCTTACCTTGCTGACGCCCATTAAGTGTTTGACTACATGGTCGCGACGGTCCAACTGGCCAAACGGACAAAGGGAGGACAGGTATGGGCTCGCTGGCACAGCCGGTCGAGCCATCTTCGCCTGCCCTGCCCCATTGGCTCAAGGATCGCGTGATCTATGCATTATTTCAGGAGGGCGACCCACTGCGGTTGACTTCGACAATGCATGTTCATTTAGCGCCAACAAATTGTCCGAGGAAGCCGTTCCCGCTTCCGATGCACAACGGGAGCGCGGAGAGAAGCTGGCGAAACTCGTCGCTATCTTTGTTCAAGTACACCCTCGCCCCAGGGAGGCTATCGCGTCCTTTTGTGACGAACCTCGCGGGAAAAGCTGCATCAGAACTGCGAAGACGGGGAGATGTGGGCATAGCGTGAAGCTTCGCCCCCTCGCTGGGCTGCGCGGGCGCGATCAGGGAGAGCGTTGAACGCGCTGTGGGCGTAGGAACTTGGCGCGGTAGCTGGCGTCGAAGCGGGGGGCGATCGTTCTGCCTGTTTCTCCGCCTTCGGGCAGCGTCTCCCGTCGGCCGGGGGGTTCCGCGCATGACGGCCAGAAGTTGGGAACGTGTGAGCCGTCAAACGGCGCGGGGTACGGGGGCGCCCCGGCCCGTTGCCGCCGGGCGGCGGGCATTGGCATAGGACGCGGCCCGGTCAGCGGCGCCGGGGCTTTCGGGCCCCCGCAGGACAGGGCGCCGCCAGGGGGGAGGCAATAATTCGGGGGCGGGCGCGGGTTCCAGAGGGCTCCAAACATATCCGTGCAATCTTGTTGCAGGCACCGCCGCGGTAGCCTTACTTAGCAGCGCCCCCCTTGGACGACGTCGCCCCCGGTCTTCGCGACAAGGCCGCAGAGGCGGAACCAGTCCAGCCGCTCCCCTTTTGACGCGCCTGGAAGTGTTCCTCTGGGGGGCGAAAAAGCATACCCAGTAGCGCTCCTCTAGCGGACGAAGAAAGCTCACTTAGCAGTGTTCCGCTAGTGGAGAAAAAACTGCCACGTTGGAGGCCCCCTGGGGGAGGCACAAGCCACTTTGGCGGGGGGGAAAAAAAACGACGCGCAAGGGTTACGCGGGAAATTTTGGGCGGCCGAGCGCCGCCCCCTGGCCCCCCCATCCTCGCGCGCCGTCATTGCGGATGACCAGCGCGCCCTGCGGTCCCGCGAGGGCGTGTCTGGCATGCCCGTTCCTCCTCCTCCTCCTCCTCCCTGTCCTCCCGCTCCTCCTCCATATTTCTCACGCCCCGCCCCCCCCTCTCCGCGTCGCCTTCATCAACCTCGCCATCTACGACGATGTCCTCTCCTCGTGCCCCTCCTCCACCCCTGCTCTGCATTCTCGCCGTCGCCGTCTCCCGCGTGGTCAGGGTTGGAAGGGGGGTTCGCAGCGCCGCGCACGCTCGTTCCGAATCTTTGCAGCGGTTTTGCGCCGCCCGCCGGTTGCTGGCGGCCATCCCTGACTTTTGATTTTCGAGGGCCCCCGCATTCCGGTTCAAATCATATCGCGCGACGTTCAAGTGGTGTCGGGGTGGCGCCCCCTCGGACACGCATTGGCGCAGTTTCCTTCTTGCGCGCTGCGTGGTGGGCTCGGTTTGTTTCGATCGTTGTTGCGAGGCGCGGGTCTGGCTGGGATGTGCTCTTTAGTTTGTCGATGCGGCGCCGCTTATCGTCGCGCGTCAAGCTGTCATATGTCAAGCGACTGCGTTGTTTCGCGCCCGATTGCCCCCGTGCCTGCGCGCCGTCCTCATGGAAGCGCTCGGCCGGCTCAGCCAAAGGTGCAGGATGCATGTTATGCCGGTGTCCTGACATCGGTGTGCTATGGGCTTCGCGCTCATGTATGTTTGGCATAGTTGTCGTAGTTGTGGCGTTAGCTTGAGACGGCCATCCCAGTGCCGGGTCGAGTGGGATTTCTGGCCCTGTCCAGTGAGGGGTTTCGCGTCGCTTTCAGGGTTGATTCCAGGGCCGTCGCTGCTGCCCTACAGCATCACAAAAGTGCGAAGTGTCAGGTGCAACTCCAGCAGTGCGTCTGGCACGCGGCAAGGAGTTCCGTCTCCTCGGACCCGGCCTCCTCCTCGGAGTCGGCGCGGTTGGCCCCTTGGCGCGCCGGCCAGCGGAGCGAGGGCCAGCTCCGCGCCAGTCCCCGCGGCGCTGTCGCGGCAAGGACCGCCGCGCCCAGCGCGCGGGAGCTGCCCGCGCCAGCGCCCCTCATGGGCAGCCCCAGCGCGCCCGCAGCAACCAGCGCCCAGCGGCAAGCGCTAGCCGGCGCCGCCGGGCGCCTGGCCTCCGCCGCTCCGCCCTGCGGGCGCCGCCTCGAGCCGCGCGGCGCGATGGCCGCGGCCTTCCCCCCTCCCTTTCGGGGAGAGGAGAGGGGGGGGGGGGCGGGCAAGCACCGGCGGGGGCAAGGAGACGGAAGCCCAGCCGATCTGGGGGCGTGGTGAGCCATGCGTTTAATCAAACATCGCTGAGGCCTCTTGGAGCGTCTTGGGTGCTTCTGGGAGACCTTGGAGCCTCTTGGATCTTCTGGGAGCCTGTTGGGGGCCTCCTTGGGGCCCCGTGGCCACACCTTGGGGGCCTCTTGGGGGCTTCTTGGGGCCTCGCGGCCACGTCTTGGGGCCCTCTCGGGGCGCCCCCGGGGCCATGAAAGCGCTCGCGGGGCTATCTCGGAGGAGATTCATCAAAGCAGAGGGATTCTTTAATCGGCGCCACCCCTCCCCCCCCCATCGGGATGCCAAAATGTGAGCAAAACTTAAGTGGGGCAAGTGATGTTGGCACCCTCGCCGAGGCCGTTCTGGATGCCCTGACCGCTCGCGGGGCGCCCCGCCCAGGTCCGGGGGGGGGCGGGGGGAGGGGCAACCCCCTCCCGACAGATCCCCGTAGGGACCTATGGATTTCCAATAAGTCTCCCAGCCGAATTATGGGAAGCACATAGGTCGCCATATTCCCCAGATGATTCTGGCAGCTAATTGGTTCCCCATAGTTTTCATAGCCGAATTATGGGAAACCCATAGGTCGCCTGATTCCCTATGGGATTCCGGCGACCTATGGGTTTCCAATAATTCTCTCAGACGAATTATGGGAAGCCCACAGGTCGCCAGATTCCCTGTGCGATTCTGGCGACCTATGGGTTTCCCATTACTCTCACAGCGGAATTATGGGACACCCATCGGTCGCCAGATTCCCTATGGGACTCTTGCGATCTATGGGTTTCCCATTATTCTCCCAATTGAACTTTGGGAAGCCTATAGGTCGCCAGATTCCTTAGGGGATTCGGGCGACCTATGGGTTCCCCATAAGTTCCCCCATAATTCGTTCATCCGAAATATGTGAAAACCCATGGGTCGCCAGACTCCCTAGGGGGGTTGCAAGCGTATTCCTAGAGTTAGAGAGGATTCTGAAGCTGAGGGGAGTTGGCGAGGAATTCTTTACGCTTCGCGTATCCCCACCAGCCCATCTCACAACAGCAACTCTTGCGAAGCATGCCGACAGTCGTGTTTTTGTTTTCAGGCGTGTGTCCGCTTGGCCCCGCATATCTCCCCTGCTACTCCTTCCTCCCGCCTCCTTGCACATCCTCCTTGTGGGGGGAGCGGGGGAAGGACGAGGCGGAGGAGGAGGGGGAGAAAGCGCTCCTCGTGGTTTGAGTCGTTTGGGGTTTCTCGTCCTGGTGTGAGTCGTTCGGGCCCTTCTTCCTGGTGTGAGTCGTTCGGGCTCTTCGTGGTGTGAGTCGTTCGGGCTCTTCGTCCTGGTGTGAGTCGTTCGGGCTTCTCGTGGTGTGAGTTGTTCGGGCCCCTCGTCCTGGTGTGAGTCGTTCGGGCCCCTCCTCCTGGTGTGACTCGTTCGGGCTCCTCGTGGTGTGAGTCGTTCGGGGCCCTCGTCGTGGTGTGAGTCGTTCGGGCTCCTCGTGGTGTGAGTCGTTCGGGCGCCTCGTCCTGGTGTGAGTCGTTCGGGCCCCTCCTTCTGGTGTGAGTCGTTCGGGCTCTTCGCGGTGTGAGTCGTTCGGGCCCCTCGTCCTGGTGTGAGTCGTTCGGGCTCCTCGTGGCGCGAGGCGTTCGGGCACCTCGCCCCCTTTTGGGGCGTCTTGGGGGCTTCTTGGCGGCCCCAGGGGCTTCCAGGAGCGTATTGGGTGCCTTGGGTGAGCCTCTTCGGGCCTCTTGGGAGCTTCTTGGAGGCCGTTTGGGGCGTCTTGGGTGCTTTTTGGCGGCCCCAGGGGCTTCCAGGAGCGTCTTGGGTGCCTCGGGGGAGCCTCTTGGGGCCTCTTGGGGGCCTCTTGGGGGCATCTTGGGGGCCTTTTGGAAGCCTTTTGGAGGCTCCCTGGGGACCTCTTGGAGCCATCTTGGGGCCGCTTGGTGCTTCCTGGGGACCTCTTGTGGGCCATCTTGGGACCTCTTGGGGCCATCTTGTGGACCTATCGGGGCCATCTTGGGGGGCTCGAATGAGCGCTGCCCCCTCAGAAGGGGAAAAATGAGGCCAAAACCTTTCTGCAAAATCAATGATTTTTCCTTGAAGGAAGAGGTGAGCTTCAATGGGCGCTGCCCCCTCAGAAGGCCAACATGGGGCCAAAACCGTAGTGGCATCAATGATTTTGGCTTCAAAGAAGAGGATGTATTTTTTTTCTGCCCCCCCCCCCTTCCCCCCGTCGGGGCCAGAATCCTCGTGAGGGGTGTTGTCGTTTGTTTAGCCCCCCCCCCCCCCCCCCCCCCCCCCCCCCCCCCCCCCCCCCCCCTCCCCTCCCCACCACCACCCCCACCAGGAGTCGAAAAGGGCCCCCCTGGCGACCCGCGAGGCGCCCTCTCCAGGCCCAGGGGGAGGGGGTGGGGGGGGGGGTAAACCCTTCCTAGAGTTAGAGAGGATTCTGAAGCTGAGGGGAGTTGGCGAGGAATTTTAATGCGAAGTCCTCGGTTCTGAAGCTGAGGGGAGTTGGCGAGGAATGCGAGAGCGAATTCCTGGAGTGAGAGAGGATCCTGAGGCTGACGGGAGTTGGCGAGGAAATGCGACAGCGAACTCTTTGGCTTGGACAGGATGCTGAAGCCGAAGGGGAGTAGGCGAGGAATTTGACAGCGAATTCCTGGAGGTGGAGAGGAGTCTGAAGCTGCGGGGAGCTTGCGAGGAATTGGAATGCGAATTGCTGGAGTTAGAGAGGATTTTGAAGCTGGCGGGAGTGGAAGATGAATGCAGGTGCGATTTCCTAGAGATAGAGAAGGTTCTGAAGCTGAGGGGAGTTGGAGAGGAATCCGGAGGCAACTTCCTGGAGTTAGAAAGGATTCTGAAGCCGCGGGGAGTCGGCGAGGAATTTGAAAGCGAATTCTTGGAGCTAGAGCGGATTCTGAAGCTTAAGGAATATCTTGAGTTCGGATTCCGAGGCCGACGGGGAATTTGAAAGCGAATTCCTGTAGTTAGAGAGGATTCGGCAGCTGAGGGGAGTTGGCGAGGAACGATGAATTTGATAGCGAATTCCTGAAGTCAGAGAGGACTCTGAAGCTGAGGGGAGTTGGCGGGGAATGTGAAAGCGAATTCTTCGAGATGGAGAGGATTTCTAATCTGAGTGAGTTGGCGAGGAATTTGACAGCGAATTCTATGCGTTAGAGGGGCTTCTGAAACTGAAGTGGGGTGGCGAGTAATTCGGCAGCGACGTACTGGAGTCTGATAGGATGCTGAAGCTGATGGGGGTGGGCGAGAAATTTGATGGCGAACTTTTGGATTCAGCGCGGATTCTGAAGCTGAGGGGGGTTGGGGATGTTTTCCGATGCGAAGTGGCAGGGTTTGAGCGGATACTGGGTCTGATGGGGAGTTGGAAAGGAATGTGATTGCAAATTCCTAGAGGGAGAGGGTCCTGAAGCTGCGGGGAGTTGGAGAGGAATTGGAATGCGAGTTGCTGGAGGATTCAGCAGCTGAGGGGGTTTGGAGCGGAATTTGAATGCGAACCCCAGAGGTAGGGAGGGTTCTAAATCTGAGGGGGGTTGAAGAGGAATGTGGAAGCGAATTCCTGGGGTAAGAGAAGATTCTGTACATGAGGGGAATTGGGGCGGAATGTGAATGCGAACTCCTAGACTAAGAGTAGATTATGAATCTGATGGGGGGTCGAGAGGAACTTCAACGCGAATTCCTAGAGTTAGAGAGGGGTCTGAATCTGAGGGGGATCGCGAAGGTAAATTCCAAGCGTTAGAGAGGATTCTGCAGCTGAGGGGAGTTGGACGACAGGAATTTGCAGGCGAATTCGTAGAGTTAGAGAGGATTCTGAAACTCAGGGGTTCGGAGAGAAGCTTTGACAGCGAGTTCCTAGAGGTAGAGCAGATTCTGAATCTGAGGGGAGTCGGAGAGGAATTTCAAAGCGAGTTTCTAGAGTTAGACAGGATCTGGAAGCTGACGGGGGTTGGGGAGGAATTTGGATGCGAATTCTTGGAGTTCGAGAGGATGCAGGGGCGGAGAGGAGTTTGACTGCGAATTCTTAGGGTTTGAGAGGATTCTGCTGAAGCTAACGGGGAGGAATTTGAATGTAATTCCTAGAGTCAGAGAGGATTCTGAAGTCGAGGGGGGTTGGAGAGGAGAGGAATGTGAATGCGAATTCCTGGAGTTACAGAGGATTCCGAAGCCCAGGTGAACGGGGCAGGAATGCTAATGATAATTCCGAGAGGTCGAGAGGATTTTGACTCTCATGGGTGGTTGGGCCGGATTTGAAATTCGAGCGCCCAGAATTGCCCCGGAAAGCTCGCGCACGAAGTCCCGCAGCAAGCGCCTTGGGCCAAAAACGATACAAAGCATAGCGAGTGCAATGTTGCTCGGCTTAGGCCAGTTGTCTAGAGCGCTCTGCAATCGCGCTCTGGCTGCGTTACTGGCTGCATAACGATTGCAACGGCGTCGCAATAGAGGCAGCGTTGAGAGGGCTCGATCCCATTTGCAACGCGGAGTACAGAGCATCAACACAAACAACTTCAGGGCATTGACGCCGAGCTCCTCGTCCGCGGCGGCGAAAGAGCTAGACGCGCCGCCCGCGGCTTGGAGGCAGCTGCTTTTTCCCGGGAGGTGTGTGTGTGTGCGTGTGTGCGTGTGTGTGTGTGGTGTGTGTGGTGTGTGTGTGTGTGTGTGTGTGTGTGTGTGTGTGTGTGTGTGTGTGTGTGTGTGTGTGTGTGTGTGTGTGCGTGCGTGTGCGTTGTGGTGTGCGTGTGCTGTGCGTGTGCGTGTGCGTGTGGTGTGCGTGTGCGTGTGCGTGTGTGCGTGTGCGTGTGTGTGTGTGTGTGTGTGTGTGTGTGTGTGTGTGTGTGTGTGTGTGTGTGTGTGTGTGTGTGTGTGTGTGTGTGTGTGTGTGTGTGTGTGGTGTGTGTGTGTGGTGTGTGTGTGTGTGTGGGTGTGTGTGTGTGTGTGCGTGTGCGCGCGCGGGGGGGGGGGGGGGGCGCGGCGGCGGAAGGGGGCGCAGGGGGGGGGGCGGGGGGGGGGGGGGAGGGGGGGGGGGGCAGGAGGAGGAACAGGGAGAGGAATTATTCAGGGGCTTCTGCCGCTACCACCAGACGCCGCGTTAGGATGCGCCAGCGCGGTCGCATGTTTGGGCAGCGCTTGGCCAAGCTATTGGGCCATTCGTTCTTAGGTTCTTTTTTGGAGCTTCCTGGGGGGCTCGTGGGGGCACCTCTTTGGAGCTCCTGTGGGGTTTCCATGCCTTGTCTTCGTGAATTGGGTCGCGGGCTCCTGCGCGCGCGCCCGGGCCCGGGCCCCGCCCCGCGCGGCGCCCCCCCCCCCGGGGCGCCGAAGCGAGTTCAGGCGAGAACCCCGTCGCTCAAGAGGCGCCGCTCTCAACCCCGTCCTCTGGGCCGTCTGCGCTTGCCCCCTCAGCCCCCAGAGGCCCCGGGCCCCGCCTCGCACGGCGCCCCGCCCCCCCAGGGGCGCCTCGAGAGGACCTGATGTGAGCTCGGGCGAGATCCCCACATTGAACAAGGCGCCGCCCTCAACTCCGTCCTCTGGACCGTCCTCTGGGCCGTCTGCGGTTGCCCCCCTCAGCCTCCAAAACTTCGGGCCCCGCCTTGCACGGCGCCCCCTATCTGGGATGCCTCGAGAGGACCTGAAGTGGAATTCAAGCGACAACCGCGCTTTGAAAGCAACCTCATCCTCTGGGCCTTCTCTGGTTGCCCTCTCAGCCCCCATGGGCGCCGCCTGCCTGGGCGTCTGTCCGCTGGCCTGCGCCTGGTGGCGGATCTCTTGTTCTCGTGCCTGCGTCGTGGGCTTTCGTCTCGTGGCTGGTCGTGGGTCGGCGGCCCTTTCTTCTCCCTTCTATTGCCCCCCCCATCGCCCTCTCCTCCTCTTCTTCCTCTTCCTCCTCCTCCCCCCCCCCCCTCCTTCTCTTTCCCCCTTCTGTTCGTGCCTGGGCGTGGGCCCGTTTGCCTGCGATTGGAAGTGGGTCTCCGCTCTTCTGCCGTCGCGCCTGGGTCGTGGGCTTTCGGGCTCGTACCTCTGGTTGTCTTGGTTTCGCGAGACAGGCGCGCGGGCGGGTGGCCGTGGGTTCCGCTTGTTTTCTGAGCCAGTGTTTTGGGTTCGTCGCCAATTCCCCCCCACCCTCAGCCTCGGAATCACCTCTGACTCCAGGAATCCGCATTCATGTTCCTCGCCAACTCCCGTCAGCTGCAGGATCTTCTCTATCTCTAGGAATTCGCTGTCACATTCCTCGCCAACTCCCCTCTGCACCAGAATCCTCTCTAACTCCATGAATTCGAATTCAAATTCTTCGCCAACTACCCTCGGCCGCAGAATCTTCTCTAACTCTGAGAATTCGCTGCCAAATTCCTCGCCAACCCCCCTCAGCATCAAAATCACCCTAACTCGAGAAATTCGCCGTCGAATTCTTGTCCAACTCCCTTCAGCTTCAGAATCCTCTCTAACTCCCGGAATTCGCTTTCAAATTCCTCGCCCCCCCCCCCCCCCCGGCCCAGATTCAGAATCTTGTCTAATCGAGGAATTCGCTTTCACATGCACCGCCAACTCCTTTCAGCGCCAGAAGCCTCTCTAACTTCAGGAATTCGCAGTCAGATGTCCCGCCGACTCCCCTCGGCGTCAGAATCCCTTCTAACCCCAGGAATTCGCTTTCGAATTTCTCGCCCCCCCCCCCCAGCTTCGGCATCCTCTCTAACTCCAAGAATTCGCTTTCACTCGCCAATTCCTTTCTGCTTCAGCATCCCTCTAACTCAAGGAAGTCGCTTTCAGTTTCCTCGCTTCAGCATCCTCTCTCGCTCCAGGAATTCGCTTTAAAATTCCTGGCCAACCCCCCTCAGCTCCCAGAGCCTGTCGAACTCGAGACATTCGTTGACGCATTCCTCGCCAACTATCCTCAGCTTCAGAAATCTTTCTAACTCCAGGAACTCGCATTCAAAATCCCCTCCAAGTTCCCTCAGCTTCAGACTCCTCTCTAACTCCAGGAATTCGCTTTCAAATTCTTCGCCAGCGCCCCTCAGCTGCAGAAGCCACTCCAACCCCAGGAATTCGATTCCAAATTCTTCGCCAACGCCCCTCAGCTTCAGAATCCGCTCTAAGTCCAGGAAGTCGCTTTCACATTCCTCGCCGACTCCCCTCGGCTGCACAATCTTTCCTAACTCCAGAAATTCGCTTTCAAGTTCCTCGCCAACTCCCCTCAGCTTCAGACTCCTCTCTAACTCCAGGAATTCGCTTTCACATTCCTCGCCGACTCCCCCCAGCTTCTGACTCCTCTCTAACGCAAGACATTCGCTTTCGAATTCCTCGCCGGCCCCCCTCAGCTTCAGAATCCCCTCTAGCTCCAGGAATTCGCTGCCACATTCTTCGCCAACTCTCCTGAGCTTCAGAAACCCCTTGGACTGCAGGAATTCGCTTGCAAATGCCTCGCCAAGCTCCTCAGTTGCAGACTCCTCTCAAACCCCAGGAATTCGCCGTCAATTTCCTCGCCAACTCCCCTCAGCTTCGCAATCCCTTCACAATCCAGGAATTCTCTTTCAATTCCCTCGCCGACTCCCTTCAGCGTCAGAATCCTCTCTAACTCCAGGAATTCGCTTTCGAACTCTTCGCACATTCCCTTCAGTTTCACAATCCCTTCTTCCCTTAGGAAATCGCATTCGCATTTCTCTCCAACCCTCTTCAGCTCCAGAAGCCTTTCTAACGCCAGGAACTCGCTTTCAATTTCCTCGCCAACTCACCTCGGCGTCAGAAGCTATGATTATAGCCAGGAATTCGCTTTCATATTCCTCTCCACCCCCCCTCAGCTTCATACTCCTCTCTAACTCTAGGAATTAGCTTTCAAATTCCTCGCCAACTCCCCATCAGCTTCAGAATCCTGTCTAACACCCGGAATTCGTGGACAAATGCTCGCAATCCTCCCCCAGTTTCAAAATCCTCTCTCCCTCGAGGAACTCGCTCTCCATTTTCTCGCCAGCTCCCCCCCCCCCCCCCAGCTTCAGACTCTTTTCTAACTCCAGTAATTCGCATTCGAATTTCGCGCCAACTCCCCTCAGCTTCAGAATCCTCTCTAACTCCAGGAATGCGCTTTCACATTCCTCGCCAACTCCGCTCAGCTCCTGACTCCTCTCGAACTCCAGGAATTCGCTTTCAATTTCCTCACCAACTCCCCTCGGCTTCAGAATCCTTTCTAACTCCAGGAATTCGCTTTCAAATTATTCCCCACATCACATCAGCTTCGGAATCCACTCTAACTCCAGGAATGCGCTTTCACAGTCCTCGCCGACTCCGCTCAGCCTCTGACTCCCCTCTAACTCCAGGAATTCGTTTTCAAATTATTCGCCAGCGCCCCTCAGCTTCAGAATCCACAGAATTCCCGGCCAACTCCCCTCAGCTTCAGAGTCTTTTGTAATTCCAGGAATCCGCTTTCACGTTCCTCGCCACCCCCCCCCCCCCCCCCCAGCTTCTGACTTCTCTCTAACTCCAGAAATTCGCTTTCAAGTTCCTCGCCAACTCCCCTTCAGCTCCTGACTCCTTTCAAACTCCAGGAATTCGCCGTTAATTTCCTCGACAGCCCCCCATCAGCTTCAGAATCTTCTCTAACTCCAGGAATTCGGTTTCAAATTCCTCGCCGACTCGCCTCCGCTCCAAAATCACCCTTACTCGAGGAATTCGCCGTCGAATTCTTCTCCATCTCCCCACTGCTTTATGACGCCCTTCAACTCCAGGAATTCGCTTTCGAATTCCGCGCCAACTCCCCCCAGGTTCAGAATCCTGTCAAACGCGAGGAACTAGCTGTCAAAGGCACCGCCAACCCCCCTCAGCTTCAGACTCCTCTCTAACTCCAGGAATTCGCTCTTATATTCCTCGCCAGCTCCGCCCAGGAATTAGGTTTCAAATTCCTCGACAACCCCCTTCAGCTTCAGAGTCCTCTCCAACGCCAGGAATTCGGTTTCAAGTTCCTCGCCGACTCCCCTCAGCTTCAACATCCCCCGAACTCGAGGAATTCGCTGTCGAATTCTTCTCCAACTCCCCTCAACTTTATGATGCCCTTCAACTCCAGGAATTCGCTTTCGAATTCCGCGCCAACTCCCCCCAGGTTCAGAATCCTGTCTAACGCGAGGAACGAGCTGTCAAATGCACCGCCACCTCCCCGCTCCAGACTCCTCTCTGACTCCAGGAATTCGCTTTCACATTCCTCGCCAACTCCCCTTAGCGTCAGAATCCTCTCTCACCCCAGGAATTCGCTTTCGAACTTCTGGCCAGCCCACCAGTTTCAGCATCCTCTCTGACTCCAGGAATTCGCTTTCATATTCCTTGCCAATTCCCCTCAGCTTCAAAATCCTCTGGAATTCAAGGAATTCGCTTGCAAATTCCTCGCCAACTTCCCTCAGCTTCGTAATCGTTTCTGCCTCCAGGAATTCGCGTTCAGATTCCTCTCCAACTCCCCTCAGCTTCAGACTCCGCTGTAACTGAAGGAATTCGCTTTCACATTCCTCGCCAACTCACCTCAGCGTCAGAATCCTTTCTAACTCCAGGAATTCGCTGTCAAATTCCTTTCTTCCAACTCCAGGAATTCCCTTTCCATTTCTCTTTATGTTCGGAATCTTTTCTATTTCCAGGAATTCAAATTATATTTTTCTCCAAGTCCTTTAGGGTCCAGGATCCTCTCTGGCTCTAAGGATTCACTCCCAGATCCTTTTCCAACTCACCTTCGATTCAGAAGTCTTTCTTGCTCTCCAGATCCGTTTACAAATTGATTCCTCTCCGCATCCTCATGGGGGTCCACGAAAATAGGATTCGAATCCTTTGGGCTTCAAAAGCGAAAAATTATGCGCGCATCGCGCTTCGCGAGCCCTTCGCCTTTTCCCGGGGGGGTCGGCGCAAAAAGCGCGAATTGATTCGCGGTTCGCGCAGCGCGAAGCGCGAAGTTGGGAACCTTTGGTAAATGACCTGGACAGTGCCCCTGCGCCGTCCCGCCAGACTGTCCTGTGCAGGGTCCGCCCCCTGGGGCCTCCAGGCGACCAGCCCCCGCCCCTGCAGCGGAGCAGGCGATGGCTGCGTCCATGAACTGCATGCGCGGCGACGTCTTCGCTGGCGCCGTCTCGGAGAGCGCTGGGTCCGGCCAGGGCACGGCCACCCTCCAACGCCAGGAGATGTCCTTGTCCACCACCTCGGATTATCGCCCTTGGGGATTGGTGGATATGGAGATCTGTCTGCCCGCGTGGGCAGTCAGGTACCCATATCCACCGCTCCCCGAGTCCCAGCTGCATGACCACGGGGCATTGGATATGGGCATACTCTGACGGCGCACACCAAGCCAGCTCGGCGCGGAATGTCGGTGATGCGCAAGCCATAGACCGCGGTGTCGGAGAGGGCCTCTCGGAGCGGGCTGCACCACTGCGCCGAGAGCTGCACCTGAGTGCTTCCACCAGATCTTGCCGCCATGGACGAAGGGGTCCTGCTGAGGGAAGGGGGCCCTGAGAGTTTTTACGACGTTTCAGGCTTTTGAGCACCCCGCCAGGTTAGGCCACATAGCGAGGCTCCCGCGACAACATCCACAGTATACGTATTTCTTGGACCATCTGCTTTCGCAGCATGCAAGTGATGCCAATGCACTCCGAGCTCGGGGAAGCGAAATCACACACGCCCTGGAGGGCAGACCACCAGTCAAGCGCTATGTGGAGGCCTACGCAGGCCTCCATGGACTTCAGCACGTCCCCGTAGTCTTCGCAACAGTCGGAGACGAGGCGGCGAAGGTCTGAACCGACATGCTCGCGGGGTCGGTCCCGTTCAGGCCGCCCCAGCTGGATTCATAAGACCGTACTGGAGATCACGACGTGGCACGTGGTCATTTTGTTTTGCACTACACTCCGTTCACCTCGACTGCGTTCGAACCGACTGTCAGAGACCTGGCAATGAGTGGGCTTTTGCTGCCGTCATCAGCATGGTCAGGAGGACAAGGTTAACACTTCTTGCTAAGCGGAGCATTCTCCCGGCCATTCGACCGGCAAGCGGCACTCAATGAGGCGGCGTGGCAGCTCGCCCATGCGGTACTGTTGCGGGTGGCGGCGTCGGAAACTGTGACGGCGTCGGCGGTGGAATAGCTTCGTAAACAGCTAGGTGCGCCTGGCAACAGGTGCACCAGGTGCGCCTGTCAACAGAACTATGAGCCACGGTGCAGATGTAGTTGTGGAAGCAAAGGGTGGGGGCGGTTGTATACGGTAAGTTTGCCTCGTGTCGACGCGACGGCGCCGCCGCCGCGGGCGTTCAAGGTTGAACGCCGCCAGTGTTTTTGAACCGGCCGAAATCGAACGCCCTGCGATGCGGGAAAGCTGCGACCGTTACAAGGCTGAACGATCCCACGCGGTGTCAGAAACCAATGCCGAAGTCCTCACGACACGAACCTGCCGTAGTCCCTCTCGCGGCGGTCCGCCCAGCCCCTCTCGATGGCATCCAGTTTGCAGCGATTCGGCGGCACGGTGTGCCTGGCGGCGGGAGGCCCAGTCGTGCGCCAGCCCCACAGCTGTGTGCCTCATGGTTGTGCGCGCCGCATTCGCCACGTCGTTGTGCGTTCGTCGCCGCTTGGCTCAAGGCGCCGCGCTACGTCAGCGCCAGCGTAGGGGGGAAGAGTCCACCGCCCCGCGCGGCCTATTCGAGCAGAGATGGGTCACGGAGGCAACAACGTCATCCCGAATGTGCACTTTCGCAAGGTCAACGGCATGATGGGCCCCGGCCGCTGGAACCGCCACATGATGAAAACCTGGCTGGACCAGGCTGGCCGCAAGAAGCGGCGCGCCCTGAACCGCAAGACGCGCGCGGCGAAGCTGTCGCCCCGCCCCGCCGCGGGTTTGCTGAGGCCGGTGGTGCACCCGCCCACGCAGCGGTACAACATGAAGCTGCGCCTAGGCAAAGGCTTCACCCTCGACGAGCTGAAGGAGGCGAAGATCCCAGTCAAGAAGGCCATGACCATCGGCATCGCTGTGGACCACCGCCGCCGCAACCGCTGCGCCGAGAGCCTGCAGGTCAATGTGGACAGGCTGAAGCTGTACATGTCCAAGCTGCTGGTCTTTCCCCGCAAGTCGGGCAAGAAGGGCGTCAAGAAGGGCGACACACCCAAGTCGGAGCTGCAGAATGTCGCGCAGAACACCCTCAAGGAGATCATCCCGATCCCGAAGCCCAGCACGGAGCTCGAGTCCCGCGCCATCACTTCCGCCGAGAAGGAGGCCTCCGTCTACAAGAAGCTCAAGAAGGCTCGCACCGACCTCAAGTACGACGGCGCCAAGCGCAAGAAGGCCAACGCAGGCAAGGAGGAGTGATGACTCGGCGGAGCCCGGGGCCCGGCGTGCGCAGGCGGCGGGGAAGGGTGCCCGCCCGCCCGATTCGTCAGAAAGAGGTGGCAGCGAGCGTGCGTGGCGAGCTGTCCTCCCTCATGCGTGGACCCGCGCCATGGCCTCCCGTGCAGGGTCTGCTCGAGGTCTGTGAGGAGCTGGTCCTGGGAGTCAGGCTGCACTCGTCCTGGAGGACGCAGGTGCCCGCGGCGCAGCCGCCACCGCGCCAGCGGCCGTCACACGTGACACCTCTCGTCCTCTCGTCTCCACGTCTTGAACAGTCCTCGTGGGGCCTATCTGGGCCATTTTCGGGCTGTCCTGGGCACCTGCGGGGCAGTCTTGCGCTCCCTCGGTGCCCTCTTGGGCTGTCTTGGGGCCCTCCTGTGCCGTCCTGGGGTCCTGTTGAGCCGTCTTGGGGCTTTCGTGGCCGTCCGGGAGTCCCTTGGGCCTTCTTGGGCCGTCCAGGGGCCCTCTCAGGCTCGTAGACTGTTTTCGGTCCCTCTGGAGGCCGCTTCGGGCCAGCTTGGTTCTCTTGGCAACGTTCTAGGCAAAGGGACCCTCTCGGGGCTCTGAGTGGTCCCTTTTGGGCCAGCGAAAACTGCAAGTGGACCGTCCGATCTTCGACCGAAGAGCGCGGAAAGCGAAAAACATGGAAGAGCGTCAGGGACATCGATGTTTGGGGCCCCTTTGATGGGCCTCCTGAACAGCGCCTTTGGGGGTGCTTTGGAGGCCTCTTGGAGGCGGCCTCTTGGGACCTATGGCGCCCCTCGGGGGCTCTGCAATGCGTTCTAAGTCAGTTTTGAGCAATCTTGTCGGCCAGGGCGAGGAGGGCAGCAGTGTGAAAAAAGGCTCATGGGCCAATCGCCCCGCAACCTCCATGCAGCGCGGATGGCCCTCTCAGCGCCGCACACGGCTCGATCTGGCTCGGCTCACCGAATCGCTGCGGTTGACGGTTAGATTCGGAACGCTTCCAGCAACCATTCGATAACGATTCTGATGTGGAGGCCAAGCGATTCGGTATTGGTCCAGCCTGAGGCGGCGCTGCGCCGATGCGATTTCCGATGTTGGTCGGCCTTTGGCAGAGCCTCTCAGAAGGCCGCCCCTCCCCTTGATCGTGCCCCTCCTCCCGCCCCAGTGCGCGCGCGCCGCCAGAGCTCCCGTGCGCGAGAGGTTGCCAGCGGGCATCCGCTCCGTCTCTCCACCCGCAGGGGGGCATGCGCCTCTCCCTGCCGCCCCTGGGCACCTCGGGCACCATCCTCTGCGTGCAGCCGATGGGCTGGCTGTCGCGCGACCCGCTGCGGCGGCATCACGGCAGGCGAGGCTGTCCTCGAGGCGCCACATAGTGGGCCTTTCGCATCTTGCCAGGCGTGATTAATCACCGTCATGGTCTCCAAGTCAACGCACCCCTTCCGCACCACCGATATTTCGCCCTGCCTGCTCTCTCTCCTTGCGCGCGCTGTCCGCCTGCTGTACTGAGTGACTACTTCAGCTCCAGCAGCTATATCTACTTTGGCTCTAGGGAGACGGGAACGGAGCGAGCCTGCGGCGCGCGCGCTTGCGTCGGCCGGCGGGCCGGCCTCCTCCCTTCAGTGTTACCTTAGTGTATGTTTGACGGCAGTATCTCTTCTTGCCCATGTTATCTGCGGAGCCCACTGATCATGATATATCATCGGGACATACTGCAGGGATAATACATATCCAGGCAGAAGACTGGGTATCATCCGAAACGACGGCAAAACCGTTCGCTTCGCAGAGCATGGGATTTCAACAAAGAAATCTTGGGCGAACAGAAGATCGAAGACCTTCCGAGCGTAACGCAAGTATAGCCGCCTCAACGAGGCGACACAATCCTCTTAGCCTTCCCAGTAAGAGAGAATCAGATATTATGTTTGACTTGACAGAATGGGATTCATCGGTTGGTTCAGTGGCAAGATCCAGAGAACAACACTCGAGCGGAAGGTATGGCACAGCCAAAACTTCCGCCGAAGGACCCTCTGAGTTGGTGTCGGCACGCCCTGTCTTTCAGCCATCGATCGACATATATCTCGAACCAGAAAAGTTGATCATACCCCCATCGAAACGTCAGGCGCCGAAAGCCTGGGCGCCGAGCATGCAGCGCAGTATGCGTTGCATGGGCAGAGTGAGGATGCGAGCGTTTTTCAGTCTGAAGGGGATGACCCCCTTTCGATAGAAAAGGGCGAGGAATATGCCCGTGAGGAGGGTCGAGAGGAGGGGGGTCAAGGGGATACCTGCAGGCGCCGTGAGTCTTCCGGCCGGCCGCGATGTCTTCCCCCCCGGAGTGGTGGGCAGCGGTATCTCAGGGTCTGCTTCAGGACCGAAGGAAAATCCTCGACGAGGTGCTCGATCCGATCAAGAAGGATGTTGTCGAGGCGAAGAAGGACATCGTGACCTTGAAGTCCTCGCAAGAAGCCTTGGGCGCCAGGGTCAAGCAGCTCGAGGAGGGCGGGCCTTCCAATAACTCCGGGAGTGATTTCAAACCGACGTGCCCCGAGTTTCAAGTCAAGGACGAAAAAGGCATCACTCGTGCAGAAGCCGTGGGCCTGGTGGAGAAATTGAAGGGGGCCCTCGATTCAAGCATCCAGGAGAATGTCCGAGAGCTTCAACTGTTTGGTCCGAAAAACTACTCCGTCAGGGCCCCGATCACGCCGCAGCATCTCACGGAGGTGAAGAACGCGTGGGCAGCGCGCCTCGCCGAGCCAGGCAATGCGCGGAAGGTGGGGGAGACTCTAAGGGTGCGGCCTCAACGCGCCCCGGCAATCCAGAAGCGGTGCGTCGCCCCAGGCAAAGTCTTCGATTGGGCCGCGAATACGCTCGACGACGCCTACGCGCCGGCCGCCGCGCACTGGGCCCCCGACTTCATAATCGCCATCGTCGCCAGCCAGGAGGAGGGGGGCACGGGAGCGAAGCCGGCGGGCATTCTTTGCGAGGTCCTCGACAGCGGCATCGCTAATTGGGGCTCGAGCAATCTCCCGCTGGCGGGATGGGCGCCGGAGCGCGCCAACACGGCGGTCGCCGAATGCCGGCGCCGCCGGCAGTGGCGGCGCCCACGACAGCCCTTGAATTCGAGCGGCTTGGGGGGGGGCCCCCCGGTAGTTGGCCGCACCGTTCGCAAACAGAGATCGCCGGAGGCGCCCTTGATTTGCCGGAGCACGCGGCGCCTAGGCGCGGATTCGTCGATTGTCCGCTTGCGGGAGGCGCCGCGCTGGACCACTGGTCGGCCACTCCTGAAGGGTAAATTCGTTGCGCGCACTGGCCGCGCCAAGGCGGACGAGACTGCCGACCGTGAGGGGTTCGATTGGTTTTCTCATTCCTGGGGGCCTGAGCCCGCGTATTAGAGATGCGCAGTTCGGCCGTTGCTGGAGCGGAGTGGTCTTAGCAATGGGGCCATTTGGTTTCATTTTGTTTCTCGGCGTTCATCTTTTTCACGCAGCTCGCGAATGTCAAAGTGACCTTCTCGGGGAAGCGCATGCAGACGCCGCGTTGTATTGGCAGAAGTGCAAGCGCATATTTTCCTTTCATATTTTCCGTCGCCGTTGGTCTCGGCGCGAACGTCGCGCCGCCGGCAGGCGCGCCGGGCGTCGCAGGGCCGGCGGCTGCTACGTCGTTGAAGTCGCACTCATTCCATGCAGCGCCGTGTCTCGGAGTGGCTGGAGCTTCTGAGGGCGCGGGCTATCAATCGTTATGGTAATTATTATTCGCGTCGCGAATATGGGCGTACGGACTCAAACGAAGAGTATCAAAACGGTCTCAAATCGACTACGTGGCCGTCTCCACCGACTTACAAGGCACTGGTGAACCGTCGAATCATGTGGATGTTTTTCGCGAGCCATCCCTGAGCAAGAAAATGGATCATCGACCTGTTACCGCCCAGTTGAGTTGGCAACCGACTATGCCTTCCCAACGGCGGGGCAACGCGTCGGCGCATGCAGAAGTTCCGCGCGGACCCTCCAAGGGTGGCTTCCAGGACATTGGCGTGAAGTACGGTTTCCAACAGTGCGTGGCGAGAGATTCTTTCTCGCGTCTGGATTTGGGATCTTATGAGCAATGCTTACAGGAGGTAGATCGGGAGTTCTTCACACTGGACACCGGCAGCAAATAATCCAAAGCTCGAGCGACATGCTGGATCCAAATGCGAAGTTTGAGACATGGGATGCGGATGGAGATCGACCCAGCTCGCCAAGAAGCTCTGCGCCGATTTTTCTGTCAGTTTTTTCCATGCCTTGTCCAAGTTGAATGCGGACGGCAAGATGCGCAATCTGAGCTTGAACAGGCGGCGAGATCGACCTACCAGTTTTTCAGAGTTGGCGATCGCATCACGGGCGACAGAAGAATGGATGCAATATGGATTCAAATTCGGACGTAAACGATTTGGGGACACTGCTAACCAATCTGATTCGCAAGTCAGGCGCTACGAGCTGCTAGCGCATATCGGACCAAACGGCTGCTCGGATGGGCTTGGACGGCTTTTGGAGTTCTGGGGCACTTTGCACGCAAGGGCAAAACTTCGACCCGACTCCGCGGCTGGGATCGA
The DNA here is from genome assembly GCA_963575745.1 of Prorocentrum cordatum. Taxonomy (NCBI): domain Eukaryota; class Dinophyceae; order Prorocentrales; family Prorocentraceae; genus Prorocentrum; species Prorocentrum cordatum. The sequence goes on from CAUYUJ010015455.1 coordinate 313,290, forward strand.
TGGAGTGACGCCGGATGTTTTCAGAGAGCTTCCGCATGAAAGCCGCGGTTCGGTCCGGTTCGGTTCGGTTGGATGTGCGACTGGTTCGGTTCGACCGGTTCCGGTTCGCGTCGCGAACCGTCTCGGTTCGACGGGTTCGGTTCTTTGTCGTAGACCGGTTCGGTCCGACCGGCGGTTCGGTTCGGCCGGTTCGGATCGACCGGTTCGGTTTTATGTGTTCCGACCGGTCCGGTTCGGCCGGGTCGGTTCGGTTGGTTCGGCCGGTTTGGATTTACGCAGAGGCGATTCAGCCCGTGGGGGTCCGGGCCGGGGGGGGCCCGGACCGAGGGGGCCCGGGCCGGGGGGGTCCCGGGCCGGGGGGCGGTCCGGACCGAGGGGGGTCCGGACTGGGGAGCCCGGGCCCCCCCCGGGGGTCCGGACTGGGGGGGGTCTGCGGACGGGGGGGGGTCCGGACCGGGAGGGGCCGGACCCCCGGGGGTCGGGGACAGTCCGGACCGGGGCGGGTCCGGACTGCGGGCTCTTCTTGGGGCTTTATAATTTTGGGTCGGGGGGGCGTGCGGTTGATTGCTGGCGGGGTGGTCCTTCGGGGCCCGGGCGCCCCGGAGGCGGCCCCCTGCCCTCGCGCGGGGGACCGCCAAAGGGGCCCGCCTTCCAGCGGTCCGCCATCCAAGGCGTTCAAGGTTGAAGCCTGCGTCGTCGTCGTCGTCGTCGTCGTCGCCGTCGTCGCCCCGCGCGCGCCCGCCAGCCAGGTGCTCGTCTTCATGGGTGCTGCAGTCGTGGGAAGTCCAGGAGGGTCCTGGATTCAGGGGGGTCTTTTGAGGTCCTGGGGCCTTGGGTCCAGGTCCTGGGTCTTGAGTTATGAGGACCGTGGCCTCCTACAGAGCCATTTCTATGGAGCGCGCCCTGAGGGCTCCAAAACCTAGAAAAAAAGTTCCCAGGGCACGGTCGAACAAAACAAAGGAAAAAGCTCGTTGGGAAGTGGTGAGGGCTTTCTGTGAGCTCGCGCCCTTAGGGGTACGAGAGGGGTGCAACAGTCGCGAATTCCGATGCCGACAGCATCTCATGAGATTCGCACTCCGCGCGAGCGGGTGGCGTAACCACGGCGCGTGAGGCGTAACGACGATGGGCGACGGGGGCGTGACGAGGGTGGGTGGCGGGGCATAACGACGGCGGGTGGGGGGGTCGCAACGACGCGGGTGGGGAACGCAGCGACGACGCGTGGAGGGCGCCAGGACGACGGCGGTGGCAATTGGGGGGGGAGGGGGAGGGGCGCGAACGACAGCGAGGGTGGGCGGAGTCTTGACAACGGTGGGCGTGGGCGCAACGACGAGGGGGCGTAGCGACACAAGGGTGGGGTGGTGGTACGTGCGTGTGTGCGTGGTGGGTGGGCGGGGGAGGAAGGGGGTATAGGGCGTGGGGCGTAGGGGCAATTCGGCGTGGGGGGGGGGGGGGGGGGGGGGGGGGGGGGGGGGGGGGGCGTAATGATGGGGAGCGGGCAGCGCGACGACGGTGTGGGCGTGGTTTTGGTGGGTGGGCGGGTTGTGTGCGTGTGTTGTGTGTGTGTGGGGTGTGCGGTGCGTGTGCGTGTGTGTGCGTGCGTGCTGCGTGCGTGCGTGTGTGTGTGTGTGTGTGTGTGTGTGTGTGTGTGTGTGTGTGTGTGTGTGCGTGTGTGTGTGCGTTGTGTGGTGTGTGGTGTGTGTGTGTGTGTGTGTGTGTGTGTGTGTGTGTGTGTGTGTGCGTGTGTGTGTGCGTGCGCGCGTGCGTGCGCGTGCGCGTGTGTGTGCGCGCGGGGGGGGGGGGGGGGCAGGGGCGACGGCGTGTGCAGGGGGTGGGTGGGTGCTGGTGGCGGAGGTGCGATGGGGAGACCCCCAAAACCAATGTTTCCGACCGACGCCTCGTAGGGCGTCCTTTGTATCATTTTTTGAGGGGGGGGGGTGCATTGCAATGCGCGCGGGCGGGCGACGCCCGCGATGGGTGCACGTGGACCCCAACATGCGCCCCCAATGCGGCCCCAAGAGAGGCCCCGAACAGGAAACAAATCTGTGGACACATGGGTTTGGGGGCATTCCTTTGCATTGAAGACCGAAACGGGGCGCGCGCTAAACATATGCGTGCCCTTGAGGGGTTGGGGCGATGTTATTCGTGCCTCCTGAAAGCTCCTCTTGGGGCCCTCGTGGGCCGTATTGGAGGAATCCTGGGCCGTCATGAGTCCATCTTGTGCGTCTTGGGGCGATCTTGGGCTGGCTCGAAGCCCCCTCGGGCCCTCTCGGCGGCCTCCTGGGCCCCCCTGGCGCGCCCTTGGGAGAACGGCGGCAGCGACGACAGTTTCGTGCCCTGGGCATTCATGCCCCAACTGCTGCGCCGCTGCATTGGAAGAGCCCCTGGAAGAGCCGCGCGCGGCCACTGTTGCAGGCGCCTGAGCGGCACGTGCAGCAGTCCTGTTTCCCCGCCGCCACCATCGCGACACACACACACGCACGCACGCACACACACACACAAACACACACACACACACACACGCCACCACACACACAAACACACACGCACACACACGCCACCACACACACACACGCACACGCACGCACGCACGCACACACACACACGCAATGACGAAAGCCTGATCTCTCGATCCCGCCGCCGCCATTTTTGCCCAACGTCGCGCTGGCCGCGCTGCCCTTTGTTGTGCACGGCAATATGATTTCCAGAATCGCCGCGTCGCTGGCTGTTCGGAGTTGCCTCCTTTCATATCCTTCCATATTCCGCCCTTGCATGGGCGACGATCCATTGTCGATTGCAGTGCAAGAGCTGCAAGAGAGTCGCTGTGATCAGCGCCCAGGGAGTCACCTGGACGGAGACGCGGCTGTCCCGATCGACGCCGACGACGACGCGCCGTGGGGCGGCCTCCTGATCGAGCCCAGCGCCGAGCACGACGCAGAGCGCGACGCAGAGCCTCCTGGGAAGCGCCCACGGCGATTTCGGAGAAGTGCTTTGTTCCAGGAAGCTTTGAGAGATGCTGGCGTTGTTGGCATAGAGCATCCACCCACTCGTGGCAGGCACGACATACTGAAGCACGCAAGAGAGTGCAAGGCTGCAAAACGTGATGGCGAACGGGATCGCCCGTTGGTGGTTCCACGGCCTGTTGAGCTAGCCATGGCCGTTGCGCCTCCGCCAGCAGTACCAGCAGAGACCGTCAGCAGGGTGCAGGAGATGGACATCCGCCTTCGCGCACAGTGGCCTCTCGAACCATGCGTGCGGGAGGTCGCCCAGAACATTCGCATGGGCAATCCAGGTCGCGATGAGACAACTACCAAAGTCGCGAGACATTACTTGGCGCAGAGCGGCTCCCGAGCCAACGTCGATTTCATGGTATATTCCCAGGTTTCTTTGGCTGCGAACCTCGGGGTCGACCGTAAGAAGATCTTGTCCACGTTGTACCGCACTGCGAGCATGGTCGTGCACGTCGACAGGGGTGTTCGATTCGCCGTGGAGTCGACGTTGGCTACAACTTTGCACGATTGCGACCTACTGGTGTACATCGACGCCAGCATGAACGACGAGACGCCGCTCAAGCTTGGCCTCCAGCGGCAGAATGATCACAACATCCAGCACACCCACAACCCTGCGGAGGCATCGACTTCCCTGGCCCTGACCATGCCAGGGATGCCAGTGATGTCTGGAGGAGAGAAGACGACGGCCAAACTATTGCAGTCAAAAGATTCGTGGGGAGTACTTTTCCGCAGACGAGGTGGTCAGCTCGCTGCTTGCTGGGGTCGCTCTAGCACTTGGCTTCAACTTCTTGACAGGACCACTGGGGAAGTCCTGCGCGAGGCCACGTGCCAACGGAGCAGCATCGCACAATTCTGCCAAGAGTTCAAGAGCAAGACGAGGTTGACATGCCTTGACAAGGCCGCTTCCAACGAGAAGGCAGAGAGGGCGTACCTCAAGGACCTGAACGAGGTTGCTGGTGGCTGGCAGCGTTTGCACATCTTCTGCGAGGTGCACTTGGTTGCCTTGGCCCACAAAAAACTTTCAAGCTGTGCGATGCCCTCATCTCGGGGCAAATGCATTTGGCTCTTTCCATCAACGAGGGCACGGGGTTCACGAGGTTCGCCATGTGCTTCAAGAAGGTCGTGAAGGCTCGCGTGCAGTTTCGGCGATCGGTGCCTGTAAAGCTTGCGCAGACTCCCCGTTGACCGTCGCGTGGCCCCGGCCGAGCCATCGATTATGGCCCCCCTTCCCGTCCAGCAGGCTTTGTTTTCAGCTGCAGGTTTGGGTCCCAGCCTCATTGTTTGAGCTGTTCTTGATGTTTTGTTTTTTGGGGAGGGTGATCGTGTCCATGCCAATGCCCACGCATGCCGCACACAGTATACTTGAATGCAAACGTACCCTCTGGGGGGGGGGGGGGGGGCGGACCAGCACAGGTGTTTCAGCCACCGTGTCTTCTCAGGCGAGGGCGCCCCCCCGAAGAGGCAGTGCGACATCGTCGTCACCTTCTCCGCTTGTGTTGCTCTCGTGGAAGCCGCGCCCTTATCCGCAGGCTTTCGCTTGCTTACCTTCCCAACGGTGACTGGCGCAAGAGGGACTGCGTGGAGGTGTACTTACCAGAGAACGCCACGTACGACGAGGAATACGTGAAGGAGGTAATCTCGGAGTCGTTGACGAGATGCCTCTTGGGGGCACGCTTCACAGTATACAATCGAAGCAAGTGGACCAGGAGCGACTCAGCGTGGGACGAGTTCTGCTTGTTGGAGGGGTGCCACGGCTTGGCACCGGCCGCGCGGGAACGCTGGCGCCGAGAGGCGCGCGACCCTGCTGCCTCGCAGTTTGATGGCGCAAACGCGCCGACGGTGCCGCATGACACATATGCTTCTCTCCTCCACCTGGCCGCGGTGATGGACGCCCCCATGTATGACAGCTCGGGCGACGCCAATGTGCCCAAGCCCGACGCCGACAAGCACGATAGCCCCAAACAAGCTCGGGCAAATGCGCATCGAGAAGAGCACGCGCTGCATCGCCGCTTGGCTACGACATTCTTGCAAAGCGACCCTTTGGGGTGTGCCCTGGTGACCCGTCAGACTATGGAGCCGCTCCGAAACCTCTTGAAGCAACACCTCGAACATTGCGGAGGTCCGTACGCAGATCGCCAGGAAGCTGCAGCTGCCCAGAGTTGTACCAATGAGGGTGTACCTGGAGAGGGGCGCGCGTATCCAATCGCCGAGAGCGCCACGGGACAGTTCGCGGCGTCCTTTCACCTTCGGGTCAAGCTTCTCATGGACCACCCTGCTCTTTGGGTCGACTTGATCGCGCCCGAGAGACAGACGCTCAGCCTCCGAGGCTTTGCGTTCAGGCTCCTTTCAGCGGCAGACTGCCTCATCCAGGAGACCCTTGACTTGCACCACAGCGCGTTCCCGATGAAGATATTTCGTCTCTTAGGCGGCGCCCAATCCTCAGACATCACTTGTTTCCCCCCCTGCATGTACGACGATTGGTCCTGGGCATTCCTGGAGAGATACCGCGAGGACCCCGATTTCGTTGACGGCGATGTGGCTCGGGCAGAGTTGCGTCTCCATGCGTACTTAGCAGGGGTGAAAATCGCACCTGTGGAGGCAACCCGCCCTGCAGTGCGACGGCGGCTCTTCGCCAAGGGCAACCAGACGCACGCTGAGGGCCACGCGGAGCTCAGTGCAGAACACACGCTGGACAGGGCAAGGCGTTTCGGGAAGGAGTGGGAGTCGACCTGCGAGCCGCATCACATCAACCTTGGCGGCCCTTGCGACCCAGATGATGACGACAGTGGCCAGTCGAGCAAGCGCGGTGGCGGCGGAGCCTGGAGGGCTTTCGTCCGGCGCGAGAGCGCCAACTCGACTGGACGTCCAGACCTGCGGGAATTGGGGAGGAGGTACCGTGAACTACCAGAAGCCGAACTGGCCGACCTTCGAGTGGTAGGCAAACATGCTACTGAGCAGTGGCGGGATGGCGCTAATGGTACAGCAGTGGGCAGCTCGTTTGGTCTCAGGGCCCAGGACGTCCAACGCGCGCTGCACAGGCAACGTCTGGAAGGCCTTGCGTCGAGGGCCGTCGCCATTCAGTCCGAGGCCCCCGTGGTTGACGCCGCAGTCTTGTGTGACAGCGCCATCGCCAGCGCTGTGGTTGGACGGTCATACGCCGAGGAGTTCGACCTCAAAGAGATTTCCAAGTCTGCTCGTGCAACTTTGCGGTCTGAGTTGAGGGCGCTGAAGAAGTGCGATGAGGACTCGTTCAAGTGCCTGGCCGAGTGGCAACGCATTCAGAAAATCGGCGCCGAGAAGACGCTCTACGAGACCGTGCCTGGCCTTGAGATCTGCAAGGATTCCATCGATGCGGTTCCGAACTGCCGTCAGCACGTCTACACCGCCAGGCACCCGTGCGAGCTCTCCGCCGCGAGCGCGGCAGTGGTGTCGAACTCTACCAGCACCTCGAACCTGAACAAGTATTTGGAAGAGTTTTGGGCATCGCTGCACAAGCCGATCATGCATCAGGAGTGCCGCCCCATCGGCAAGGCCCCGAAGGCGCCCATCAAGCCCCCGTGCTATACCGTTGGCAGGTGCTTGTGTGGCCCAGCAGGCACGCGATTGCTCAAGTTACGTGCTCGCTTCCACGCCTTACTTAAATTACCAACGAGGAAGAACACTGAGGGAGCAGACCTTCTTGCCAGCCGAAAGCTGTTCTTGCACTTGGTCGGCGAGTCACCGCTCGAGGAGTCGCCTTGGCGCGCTGCGCGCGGCGAGCAATCGCAGCCTGTCCTGGGCGTGTGGTGGCGCATCAGCGCCCACAGCCTGAACCCCTTCAAGGGCACTTACCGCGCCCTCGACTTCTGCTCTGCGGAGGAGCGCTCTGGCGTAGAGGAGGTGTTGCTCAAGGTTGCAGCGCGCTGGTCGCAAATCCCACCACGTCCGCAAATCCCCGAGCCCCTCCCACCCGAGATGTCGTATCGTTTATGTGTCTGGTGCGAGTCGGGAATGTCGTTTCAAAATGGCGACTCATCGCATCATGTTTTGTTGATGCTTCCAGTGGGGGGTAGTGGGTCCGCGGCGAGATTGGGATATGCGACTAGTTGTTCTGCCAAGGCTACCGACTCCAAACTGGTTGACTGGGACGCGTTCGCCACGTTATCACGGGATGTTTCGTGGGCGCGTGAGTTATACGTCCTTTGCGAGGGCGGGCGCATCGTTGACAACTTTCGCCCAGGAGACGTACTGGATAAGAGGTTGGTTACCGAGCCTGTCCCGTTACCGTTCTGGGACCCAACGAAGCCCATTCGTGGGATGCATGGCGACGCGGACGGGCCTGGCGATGGAGATGCCGATGATGCAGGGCACCTGGACGACGAGGGCGACGACCGCGAATTCGGGGACGGCGCGAGCGACGAGGAGGGCGTCCATTTCGAGCACGACGCGGGCGGCGACGAGGCGTCCGCTGAAGCGAACAGCGAGGACATCCGAGGCGCCGAATGCGTCGACCAACGTGTTCTGGCATATGCCCGCTGTCTGCGCGCAAGCTCGAAGTGGCCCCACACCCCCGAGGCATTCGAACTTGCCGCCGCAGCCGAGGGGGGCCATGCCAGCATCGCGCGTTGGTCGGCGCGTTTGTTCACGAGGATGGACCAGCATCTCTCGATGATGATTTCTGGTGGGATTTTCTTGCTCTATCGGATGGCGGTGATTCTGAGCCCCTGGCTGGCGACGAGGGCGACGTGCACGCGGTCAGCGACGACGGCGGAGGCGGTGATGGCCCCCGCGAACCTCATGGGGGTGATGGCGGTGGCGGTGCTGGGGGAAGCCAGGGGTCTGGCTCCACTGACCCGCCCCCTGATGCGCCGCCGCCTGGGGGGGGGGGGGGCGCCAGAAGGGCCGCCCCCTCCACGCCCGCCTCCGCCAGGGCCCGGAGTTGGCCCTGCAGATCGCGGGCGCGCAGATGCGTTTTTCATTCACCCGTGCGGCGCAGCGAAGTGCAATGCACGGTACGAACGTTTCGGGGCATCGTTCAACGTGTGCCCTAGGATCGGGGGGAAGCCGTGCAGGCTCACCCGCGCCAGCAGGGCTCGGGATGGGAATGCCGCGCAGGGCCGCCCCATGGGCGCGATCTGGGCGTGGTTGGATTGGGGCCCAGAAGCGCTGGCCCGCAACATTCCCCACAAAGCCCCGCTTCACATGCTCGTGGCCCTCCCGCATGCAGCCCGCCGCGCAGCGAGGCATGCGCGCAGAGTCATGCCAGGCGGCGCCGATATCACAGCATACGAGCGCCCCCAGAGGGACGGCGAGGGCTCCGAGCCAGACGGATTGGCTTGAGCCTGGGACTGAAGTTTATATCCCCATCCATAATGGGAAACAACATCGAACCCACATTGGGGGAATGGTGATGGCGAGGAGGTAGCAGTACCAGGGAGGATGTAGGAGGAGGAGGGGGAGGAGGAGGAGGAAGATTAGGAGGAGGACGAGGGGAGGGAGGAGGAGGAGGATTAGGAAGAGGAGGGGGGGAGGGAGGAGGAGATCATGATGGAGGAGGGGCGGCGAGATAGGAGGGGAGGGTGAGTTGTTGGGGCCCCTTCTTTACCACATCCTCGCTATTCGTCGTTTCCCTGGTGCCCATTCTGTCTCCCAGCATGTTCCGTTCCTTTCCCGCAGTCATGGTCCTCGTGCCCCCCCCCCTTCCCTCCCAGTGATATCCTTGTCCACCGCGTTTCTTCTCAAACTCGTCATCCGTGCCACCCTTCCCCCTCTCATCCTGTCACTGCTTATTGCACTCCGTCATCAAATCCCTTGACCCCGTCTCTCCGCATGCTCCGTGTTACCGCATCAGTTATCCCCATTGGCCCCCAATTTGTACGCTCATCAGAGTGAGGGGGCCGAACGGTCATTCACTGTCCCTCGGTGCGTGGCTAAAGTGGGATTTGGCGATGATGGTTATTGTTGCAGTTGTTTGTTGTTGTTGCTGTTGTTGTTATTGTTGCTGCTGTTGTTGTTGTTGCTGTTGCTGTTGTTATTGTCGTTGTTGCTGTTGCTGTTGCTGTTGCTGTTGGTGTTGTTGTTGTTGATGGTGTTGGTGTTGGTGTTGTTGTTGTTGTTGCTGTTGTTGTTGTTGTCGTTGTTGTTGATGTTGTTGTTGTTGTTGTTGTTGTTGTTGTTGTTGTTGTTGTTGTTGTTGTTTTTGTTGTTTGTTGTTTGTTGTTTGGCGTCGTCCCGCCCCGCGACCCGCCCGCGACCCACCCGCGACCCACCCTGCGACCCACCCGCGACCCACCCGCGACCCGCCCGTGACCCACCCCGCGACCTACCCTCGACCCACCCGCGACCCACCCACCCGCGACCCACCCACCCGCGACCCACCCGCGACCCACCCGCGCCTCGAATTGAAGATTTTCGGGTGGGCCCCCTGGGGCCTCGAGTAGCCCTCTTGGGCTCCTCTTGGGGCCCTCTTTGAGCATTCGGAAAATATTGAACCAGGGGTGGCTCAAGGGCTGGAAGGGTCACCCTAAAATCCGCACCGTGTTAGGGTGACCCTCCCTGGCTCAAGGCCGCTCGCGCGGCCCAAGAGGGGGCCAAGAGGGGCCCAAAAGGGTTCCAAGAGGGGCCCAAGAGGACCCCCCGACAGTGGCACCCAGAAGGCCCTCTTGGGTGCCACTGTCAGGGGGCCCTCTTGGAGACCTTTCAAGGCCCTCTTAGGGGCCCTCTTGGGGTCTCTTGGGCCCCTCTTGGGCCCCTCTTGGGGCCCTCTGGAGCTTCCTGAAGGGCCCAAGACGGCCCCAGGAAGGCCTGCCGAGGGACCCAAGATGGGCCCAAGAGCGAGAACATCTATGAATAGATTTACGCCAGGGGGCCGCTCGTCCTCCTCCCTCCGAGGCGCGCGTCTCCTCCCTCCGTCCCCCCACCTGCTTCTGAGGCACACGTCCCCCCTTCCTCAATCGTTCGCCCCCGCACTCTTATCAGCAACTGCGGGGTGCTGCGATTGAGGTAGCATGATTGATCGCATTCCTTATTATGTAGCCCTGCTTCGCGCCGTCATCTACCTCCCACAAGCATGCATACTCATTGCCACTCTACGACGCTCACCCTGACCATCAATGTGGTTGCCTTCATGGCTGTCATGCTGCATGCCAGGGTAACTCTGCAGAGCACGCCAGTAATCCTACAGTCTTAGTATATATCTGGGGGCCTCGTCGCCGTATCTACTGTCACCGTCGCCATCGTCATTCTCATCATCCTCATCATTGTTGTCATCATCCAGCGCTGGCTCAAGCCTCTCTTGGGGCTCTCCTGGTCCTGGGGCCCCCTGGTGGGCCCCAGGCGGCCCTCTTGGGGCCTGCGAAAGCCCGCTGGGGTGTGTCTGGTCGGATCTTTTTAGCGCCCGAGCGAGCCCCTGGGGAGGCCGTTTAAATGCCGCTCGCGCGCCTTTGGGAGCGGTTACTGGTTCCCCCGAGCGCCCAAACGGTGCTCTGGGGGCGCGCCTGCAGGCCCTCCCCGCTAGGGGGCCCCCCGCCCTGAGGTGGAGGGGGGGGGGCCCGTCGAGGACCGATCGGGCCCCCTGGGGGGGCCCAACAGCGCCCCCAGGGGACCGGCCCGAGCCCTTGGGGGGCGCCACTAGTGCCCCCCCTGTCCCGGCCCGAGCCGTTTTTCAGAAAAACAGTCTCCACTAGGTCCAAAAAGCTATGAAAAAGTTAGGAAAAAGGTGACCTGGCGCACGCCCCGTGCGCGGGCGGCCCCCCTGCAGTCTGCGAAAGGACACCCAGGGACCGGCCCGAGACCCCCACAGTCTGGGACGGGACGCCCAAGGACCGGATGGGACCCTCCCTGAGCTCGGGGAAGTCCCGTGGTGGGGGAGGGCGGGGTCCCCGACCCGACTGGACGGGGCTCCCAGGCGGCCAGGGACTGGGTGGGGGCCACCGAAAATCTGGGGCCTGACGCCCATGGGGCTGGTCGGAGCCCCTGACAGCCTGCGGCGGACCGCCCAGGGATTGTGTTGGGTCCCCCCCGACAGTCTTGGGCGCGACGGTGCTACGCCCCATCACGATGGCGCCCCAGCTGCAGGATGCCCGTGCTCGTGCGTCGCGGCCAGGGACAGTGAATGACCGTTCGGCCCCCTCACTCTGATATATGTGTTACGCAAGTACCCCCCTTCACGTACTCACAACTATACCGTATGATCCATACGTGAATGCATATATGTATATACTCATCCAACGATGTATATATGACATACATGTGCACCACAGACATATGCATACACATACATCTACATATTGTAATCACATAGACACCCCAGTAAACATGCCACATACGTGTCATCCCTCCTACATTCTGTTCCGCACGCCACAGGAGTGGCCAGGCGCATGCCCCCCCCCCAAAAAAAACACCAGTCGCCACCACCGCCACCACCACCACCAGCCACCACCGTCGTCACCGACCCAACCACCAAGTCCCCTCCCCCTCCCTCCACCATCCCCCCCCCCCCCTCCCGCAAACATACACGCACACGCACACGCGCGCGCGCGCCGCCGCGCCCCCCCTCCCCCCCCCCCCATGCACCACCCCGCCACCATCACACCACCACAACCACCACCACAATCGCCACCACCCTTCCCGCGCGACGCTGCTGCCGCGCGTCGGACTGGACCCAAAGGCGCCCGAGCAGATTTTCCTCACGACCACATCGAGGCTCAGTGAACTGGTCGGAGGCTAGCGGGCCAATCCGTCGCCTCCACCGTCGCTGCTGCCAGCGGCCCCATTCTCAACCATTGTTTCACGATGAGTACGTGTGAGCCTTGTGCCCTGGGCCGCCTTCTCGAGCGCCGCCCCCAGCTCCGTCGGTGCTGGGTGCGTGGCTAAACTGGGATGTCGCGATGCAAAGTGTTATTGTTGTTGTTGTTGCTGTTGGTGTTGTTGCTGTTGGTGTTGGTGTTGGTGTTGTTGTTGTTGGTGTTGGTGTTGGTGGTGTTGGTGGTGTTGTTGTTGTTGTTGGCGTTGGTGTTGTTGTTGGTGTTGGTGTTGGTGTTGTTGTTGTTGTTGTTGGTGTTGGTGGTGTTGTTGTTGTTGTTGTTGTTGTTGTCGTTGTCGTTGTCGTTGTGTTGTCGTTGTCGTTGTCGTTGTTGTTGTTGTCGTCGTCGTCGTCGTCGTTGTTGTTGTTGTGTGCTTTTTGTTTGGCGTCGTCCCGCCCCGCGACCCACCCGCGACCCGCCCGCGACCCACCCGCGACCCACCCTGCGACCCGCCCGCGACCCACCAGCTATCCGCCCGCGACCCACCCCGCGACCCACCCACCTGCGACCCGCCCACCCGCGACCCGCTCGCGACCCACCCGCGCCTCGAATTCAAGCTTTTCGGGTGGGCCCCCTGGGCACTCGAGTAGCCCTCTTGGGCTCCTCTTGGGGCCCTCGTTGAGCATTCGGAAACTATTGAATTAGGGGCGCTCGCGCGGCCCAAGAGGGGACCAAGAGGGGCCTATATGGGTTCCAAGAGAGGCCCAAGAGCGGCCTAAGAGGGTTCCAAGAGGGGCCCGAGAGGACCCCCCCGACAGTGGGGGTTGTGCAATGCAGCGTGCTGGCCTCTCGCCGTCTCGGTTCGCCGTTTCTCCCCCCGTGGCGCTAAGAGGCCTTGCGGCCAGAGGAAAACGTTCAGTCGCCGTGATCAGCGGATCGTCAGCCTCAGTCTGTGCACTTGGTTTGTTGTGAAGCTCGCTGCGCAGCAGCGATCGGCTGGGCAAGTAATGATATCTACGGGCTTCGCCTTCACTCTCATGCATGCACTCAGGCCGCCGACCTGAGAACGCCCGGGGCGACGTCTGTTTGGGCAGCGCTGTGTGTTATATACATATGCACATATAATTATTATACATATGTGTGGTGTGGTGGCGTGTGTGTTTGTGTGGGTGTGGTGTGGTGTGTGTGTTTGTGTGTGTGTGTGGTGTGTGTGTGTGTGTTGTGTGTGTGTGTGTGTGTGTGTGTGCGTGTGTGTGCGTGTGGCGCGTGTGCGTCGTCCGCCCCCGCAGTTGCGGATGGAAGCGCGGGGGGGGGGGGGGGGCGGTTGAGGAAGGAGGGGTGGGGGGGGGGGGGGGGCGCGTGCCTCAGAGGCAGGTGGGATGACGGAGGGGGGGGACGCACGCCTCGGAGGGAGGAGGGCGAGCGGCCCCCTGGCGTAAATCTATTCATCGATTGTCTCGCTCTTGGGCCCAGCTTGGGCCCCTCGGTGGGCCTTCCTGGGGCCGTCTTGGGTCATTATCCGCTCCGCCCTGTCCCTGCGTCCCCGCCCCCTCCTCTCCGTATCCATTTTGGCTCAACTCGTCGAGGCAAGTTGGGCTGTGCATCGCATATTCCTGCAGAGCACCTGCGCCTTCGGATTCGTGGGCCACCCCAAGCCGAGCAGGGCCCAGCGGCCAGCGGCCTCGGCGACCACGAGGGCGCCAAGATCCAGGATGACGGCTGTGGACAAGAACGAGTATACCAGGAAGATGTTTTGCGGCGTGCCCGACGCCATCGGCTTCCTGCACGGGGGCAACGCCAACAATGACGTCGACATGCGCAGCGCGGAGGCGGCGCCCAGCAGCGCGCCGCTGGCCGACGCGCCGCTGGCCGACGCGGCCGACGGAGGCGGCGCCCAGCAACGCGCCGCTGACCACGGGCCAGCAGATCCACGGCCGGCGGATCCGCAGCGGGCGCAGCCGAAGCCGAACACGAAGGCGCAGTGCATGGCGCTCTTGGCACGCGAGATCGCCGACGAGATCGGCGGCAACCAGGTCATGATGCAGTCGGCCCCCCAGGCGCCCCCGAACGCCATCGGGAAGGTGATGACCAACAACGGTGGGAAGTTCATCTTCACGAACGTGTTCACCATCCAGAAGGGCAAGAGCTCTCTCTTCAACAACCGCGAGGAGGAGCTGTTCATGAGGAGGGCCGCCAAAACTATGAAGGTGCATTCGGACAACATCCGCATTGTGAAGCCAGAGCTGCAGCTGAAGAAAGCATGGGTCAAGAAGTACACGACGACGGCCGACGAGACTCCGAGGGTCATCACCCTCTCCAGCGGGCAGCTTCATGATCCTCCGCTGCCTCAGCCGTGCACGCCAAGCGGGCCCAGCATCCTGGCCCTCCCGTTTCGCGGCGGTGCCGAGGCGTCGCCCGTCGCGTCCACGGCGGGTGGCAGCGAGGGCCAGGCCGTGGACTACCAGGGGGACAGTAGTTCAGTAGATCTCAGCCCCTCGGCGCTGGATTGAGTCGGGCCCCGCGGGCCCGCCGAGTGAGTTAAGAGAGCCAGCTCGCGCGGCCCGCGCGACGACTGGAGTTGCTCGATGGTCCGCCCACGGGCGAGCATTTGGCATTGCCCAGGCTCTTCATCGCAGTTGCTTTGTAGAATGCATTGTAGTTTCGGTTGCAGGCCATTCGTCTGTAATGATGTCTTGGGTTGGCTGCCTGATCAGCGTCAGCTCCATGGGGTGCTCGGACAAAGCGGCCTCGCGGTGGGCCAGCGGGCGTATCTTGCTATAGTGATTATAATAGTGTGCTGGATCTGCACGATCAGGGGGGTGAAATCGCGCGCTCTTTCCCCTCGTTAAGTTCCCCCCTCACTCTATGTATCTCTCTCGTTCCTTGAGCGCAGCAGGTGCTCGGCAACATGGGGCCAGCCCCAGCGGCCCAGCAACGGGTGACCTGGTCACTTGTTGGGCCGCTGGGGTTTGGTCACCGCTGGACAGTGGGGCTGGCCATTCCTGTTGCGGGGGCACTTGGGCCAGACTGGTTCTCTGGGTGGCGTCTCAATGCGGTGTCGTTTGTAAGTTATGCGGGTCGAGTGCCGTGTTGCCGTCTGGTGCCCAACCATTCGCGCTGCGCCCTGCGTCTCCCGTGGGCCTCCCGTGGTCGTGGGCCGTGGTCGTGGGCCTCCCGTGGTGCGTGTCAGCAACTCGTCGCGATTGCGTGCGTCGAAGTGCTTCGTTCGGCGCCACCCCTTGAGTCGCCGCCCGCGCCTCCAGTCGTTCCCCCAACATGGCCATCATCAGCGTGGCTGACATACTCTTCCTTTGCACACGTGCTTTGCCCTGCCTTGCCCCTCGCGGCATAGCCATTGGCGCCGAGTTTCTGCGAGGGCAGTTTCGAGGCGGCGCCCCCGCGCGCACTTGCCAGCACTGCGGGCAGGCGTGCGCCTGCCCGAGCCGCATGGCCGCCAGCAAGATGGACGCGTCCAGCCGCGCGGTGAGCCCAGCAGCTGATCCGCCGAGGAAGAAGGGGCGATATGCCAAGTCCAGGGCGAGGGCCAGTGCACCGCAGAGGCCGAACCCTTCCTGCTGCCTCAGCTGCGGGGTTCACGCTTCTAAGGCCACGCCTGGGAGAAGAAACCGCAGGAAGGCGGAAGGCAAGGATGATGAGGAGGATAATGAGGAGGAGGAGGAGGAGGAGGAGGAGGAGGAGTAGGAGAAGACACATAATGGGGGAGAAAAGAGAGAAGGACTTGCGTCCATGCTTGTCCGTGTCCGTGCTGGGGGTGTTTCCACGACCCTTCCCCGCCCCCCCCCATCACTTGGGGAACGGGGCTTGGCGTGCGCCGCAGGCCATGGGCGGCTTGGTCAGCTACGACGACGTGGACGACGACGGCAACAAGAGCCAGTGGCTGCTGTGCAAGGAGGAGTCGGTAGTGTACGAGCGTGGTTTCAGCTACCTGCCGATCTCGAAGGTGTGGGCCCTTTTGGCCAGCAATGACACAGCTTTCGTCGCGAACTGGACCGAGGCCAAGACCGCTGCCTCGACAGGCGACACGACTTTCCAGCAGGAGACCGTCACCTCGTCGTTCGTGGATCGCGTCAGGATCGAGCGCAAGTTCACGGCCTTGAACGCTGCGGAGTACAAGAAAGTTGTGCTACAGCCACCTCGGTTTCGGCAGACCAGGTGGCTTCCGACGATGATGATTCCCAGGGAGCGGGGTTCGCCTGGCCTCGAGCAGGTGTGGCTCTTCTGCTACGGCCCCGACCTCCCGTTCAGGAGCGTTGTGATCGAGCAGGCGTCTGGAGTTGAGCGCGCCTGCGTCATGGTGGACACCGCCTCCCACCTGTGCGAGAACCAGGCCCAGGACATCATGAACTGGAAGGTCAACAACATGATCCACGATTGCGAGGTTTCTGACAGCAAGCACGTACCATTCGACAAACAACTGGAGAGAGAGTTCTACACCGTGAAAACGTGGAGTGCCAAGATAAACGGGAAATCACGCGTTGACCCCGGGGATGCAGCCACGGACGACGGCGCGACCAGGTTTGGCGACGATGGCGAGGACGAGACCAACATGGGAGATGATGCAGATGAAGTCGATGTCGGATCCGTCGGTCGGAGGCAAGAGGCTGCTGAGCAAACGCCTGGCATCCCACCAGCCCGCGCCTTCGCCGCCATCCGACCGCAAGGCGTCGCAGCAGCCCGCTGGGGCGTCCAGGGCGCCAGCTGCAGGAAAGGGCGCGACGGCGCCACCGTCGGCGAAGAAGCTGGGCGCCCACTCCGTCGGCACCAGCTCGAACAGCGACCTCGGGGGCGCGCATCCCATCGAAGAGCTGGACGACGCCGACAGGCACATCAACCATCTCAACTTGTTCGTGGCCATGGCGAAGGGCAAGCTCGGAGTGCAGCTGAACTTCGCCACCCAGGCTCTCAGCAAGTACAACGCAGATCCCGATATGCAGACCGAGTACAAGAAGTTGAAGAAACATTTGAAGCTCTTCGCCCTAGCCGATTCGCTGCACGCGAACAACATCGGACAGCTGCAGCAATCCGAGATGGACGCTGTTTTGACTACTGTCGCATCTGTGGTTCGCATTCCTGCCTGCGTCAGCGTTGCAGTGTTGAAGGCGAAAGCCACCACGGCAGCTCTGAAGGCATCGAGCGTTGACCACGCCATCGACCTGATGCGCATGACGTGGCCGCTGTCTGCGGGAGCCGTCGCCGAGGAGAGCCCGACGTCGCCGAAGCTCTGGCAGATCGACGTTGTCTTCGCTGATAAGCGTAAGCTCTTCATTGACTTATTCGTTCGGACCTTTTTCTCGAAGCTGATCGCCAATGGCGAGGCCATCGTGTCAGATTTACTGCAGGTCATCTGCCTCGAGTTCGATCGCGAGCTGACCTCGGTTGCCGAGAGTGCCACGACCGCCGAAGACCAGGCCGCCTTCATGTGCGAGATGACCTGCCTGGTCGACACCGTGGCGACCGTGTTTGACCCGATCCGCGCCTTCAAGGAGGACTCTGGCGAAGATCATCTAGCCAACTTGACTTCGCTCCAGCGCGAGGAAAAGAACAAGCCCATCTTGGAGATGGTTAGCCTTGCATTTGCCGGCGTGCCGCGCTACCACGACGTGATCAACTCACTGGTGATGAACAAGGTCAGGATCTCCGAGAACAGGGCTGAGTTCAACGCCGTCCGAGCGCAATCCCAGTCCGTGCTTGGTACTTGGACGTCCGACCGTGAGGCTGCGATCAAGACTGCGACGGACGTGTTGGCAAGAGCTCCACCTGGTTGTTGCATTGCCACGCGTGCTCATGGCGCCCCTGGTCACCGATCTTGAGAATTGCGTCGGCAAGATCGCCGCGGACACGTTGGGCTCGGACGGCGCTGACCTCCCACCACTTCTGTTGCAAGCGATGTTGAAGCACGCCGTGCAGAAGTTCCCGCTGGACACCAAGTTCCCGCAGTGGCTCGACGCGGCGACGACCAAGGAGAACAACCAGGGGAGGGGCAACGACGTCAACGCGCTCCACGTGGCGCTGGAGGCCTTCGCGAATGATGAGAGCGAGGAGACGTTCGGCACGGTCGAGGCGGCTGTTGGTGCAGTTGGGTTGGCGGGGTTGCCCGAGCCGACCCTCGAGCTCGTCAAAGGATTTGTCCGTGGTGCCTTCGCCTTTCGGTCGACGAGTTCCCGAGCAAGTTGGTCAATCGCGTGGCGAGCTGCACCGTCGACCTTGCCCAGGGGACTGGCGCGGGCGTTAGCGCGGACCAGACCGCTGACATGATGCAGATCCTAGTCGAGGCTTCGTCGCTCCACGGGGCGTGCGACAAGCTGATGGCCGACCACAAGACCGAGGAGATGGACTTCGACGTGCAGAGTGCGCTGGGCCAGCCGACCCAGGTAGCGACCATCCAGCTGCTCCAGCGCAAGGTGGTCAAGCACGTGACGGACCTCGCGGGCGTCGAGGCGGCGGTCGGCGTCCGCCAGCGCGCCGAGGAGAGCGCCCGCAAGGGCCGCGAGGTCCTCGACGTGCTCGGCGAGGCGGCCGCGCAGAAGGCGAAGGACCAGGTGGAGGCCGTGCTCGAGCTCGTCGCCAACGTTCGCGGCGGGCTCTCTGGCGGCGGCCGCTGGGTCGACGCCGTCCCCGAGGGCCAGCTCGGGGCATGGGAGGTAGTCTTCTCGGTGGCCGAGAAGAGCATCATGAAAGACAAGGCCGTGGCTGGCCTCAGGAAGCCGCTCGAGGCTCTCGAGAAGGCCCGCGGGCGGGGGACTTGAGGAGGCGGATGGCGAGGAGGACGAGGGGGTCGGGAGTGGAGGAAGAGGGGGGCGGGCGGGTGGGAGGGGGGGGGGGGGGGGGGGG